>BEHA01050247.1:1148429-1178817 GCA_002897215.1 Eschscholzia californica subsp. californica
ACAAGAAAAGCACATAAAATGTTATTGATAACACTCGAAAATGACTAATTAGTCTAAGTTAGGCTCTCCAAATGTGACAATTTCATGTCACATCAATAGGCCAATCTTCCAAACACTTTCGGGGATATATTCTCAAACACAGTCGTTCTTCCTACCTAACCACATTCCGTCTAAAAGCTGAAAGACAAAGTATTTCTTTATGAATAAAGAAATATAGGGGATTTTTCTACAGCCCATTAGAGAACAAAGCGTTTGTTGCTCGTGATGTATCTTCCTTGAAATAATTGTTATTTCCAAGAAGACAAGTGGGAGAAATTTAGGATATCGAAGAAATTCGATAAGAGCAACAAACTTACAATGGTATTACAAACCAACGGTGGTATACGAATATCAAAAATTGCGGTTCCTATCTATTCTAGCCAATAGATATGGAAATAGAGGTAGAGATATTAGATCTCGGAGATCCTTCCGCATAAGTCGAATTAGATTCACAAGAGAGCCCTGAAGGAGTTAAGAGCGTCTCAAAGTTGTTAAAACCCCTCTTAGGCCTTGAAGGCTCATAGATCTGTCTCAGAGGACTAAATCCTATTGAAGAAGAGATGAGCTACCTACACAAAAGCTATGACGGAATCACTCTGAAATATGGCTTGGAATCATAAGATCAGAATGGAATCCACATCTGAAATCAAGTTTGGAACTTGATCTATTTTCTTAAAGGAATAATTCTTATTAAGTACAAATAGATTTTTCAAAGAGTTTGAAAAACGGACAAGGATGGAAACATTAGTGTTTCCTAGAGCTAGACTAGAAAAGAAGGTCAAAGAGTTCTTGGTTTAGACCATGAAAAGACCATCTCTCAAGTCACAATACTTAAGACCATACTGATCAATCACTAGCAAAAGAATGTGTACATGACACATTCTATAAACTGGTGACAATTGCAAGCTTTAGAAATCTATCGAAGGATTGAAGCGTGCAAGTAGGGGTAGGAATCTTCGATTCTGCAAAGTAATCAAAAGTTAGTTTCTTTGAGAATGAAGAGAAATCTTGAATTCAGAAAGTTCAAGAAGATTAGTGGGAGTGACCCAGTTTTCTTTAGTCCAGTATGTAGATAGCATACTAGAAGTTGAGATCAACATACGAATGTTGAAAATAGTTTATAGCAGGCTCAATAAAAGGACCACACACATAGGTGAAATGCTTTTTGGGCATGAAAGATCTATAGGAATAGATCGAGAAGATGATAAGACTTATTCAAGAAAAGTCTTGAAAAGTCTAATGTGAAAGACTCAAAAGAGTAATTCTACCCAAGTCTCATGAAACATAGCTTGGCAAGATTCAGAATTCGAGATATTTTGATGAACAAGCATGCATGAGAAAAGATGGTTATGCTGAAAGCATAAGATTGGTCATGTTAGACATGATTAGCGTTCACCTTGACGTCTTAAATACTTGGAGTATTTATGGTCATCACCAATCAAATCTAGATAGCTGATCTGGATAGCAATTGAGAAATATCATAAAGTACTTGAAAAGACTTATGATAGATTTTCAGTACAATGCAAGGAAATAAAACAAAACAGTCATATGTTGCAAACTTCCAGAACGAGCTGACAATCTTGACTTGGAAGAACAGTAAGCTGGAAAGGTTCCATAAAGAGACTGTTGCAAACTCTACGAATAAAAGAAAATAGTTAAAGCTTTAGAAGTTTTAATTTAGTATTGGAGGACTAGGTTTATCGGGATGATAACCAGCAAAATCAAAATGGATAAGGTCTATTAACTAAATTGTCACCTTAGACTAAGTATAGAAGTCATACTACAGTCATAGGCATTGAGCTTTTCTGAAAAACTCAAACATGTAAAATTGAGGGTGTGAGGAGTCACACGTGAAGGCTCAATATTTACAAACTCTTATTATCAGAAATACTTAATTATTTCGTTGTCAAATCGTGGTTTAGTATTTAACGTATAGTCCAAAGTAATGAAGCATTCCAAATAGGTTTATCAGATACGTGATCTGATAAATGAAACCCTACTAAGTGAATTTGGAATATATTTATTATTAAGTCCCTAGTCCAGGTCATTGCATGGACAACAATGACTTATGAAGACTAGCATGTGAGATTGACTGATAGCGCAGTCTCATGGGCTATACGAATTACGAATTCGAGTCAATTACATGGGTGTATGGTTTGTAATATACACTGGATAACCCAACATGAGATTTCTTCAATGAATAATGAAATACGTCATGAACTCTCATAGGCAATATTGGAGAGATTCCTTAAACATGAGTTCTCCACTCATCTTATGTAAGGAATGTCAAACTTTGGTACCGCCAAACACCGCGCCGTAAAAGGAGGTTATAAAAGCGGATTACCGAGAATGACACAATAGACATGAAGTTAAGTGGGAGTACAAGACTGGATTATGTCCTCCTAATTAGGTTAGGATTAGTAGCTCCGGGCTACGTGAGGAGAAGCAACTGAAAATGTACGACCGTACTCTAATGGATTAATAGTTAATCATTAGCTTTGACAGTTTTTCTCCAGATCAAGAAAGTCTGAAAAGATATGACGTATCAGATGAGATGCGGAGTGACATATGAATCGAGCATTGCACTTGTTCTAAGTATAAGTGGGAGACTGAAGGATATAGTCCTTCAGTCTGAAGGAGATGTCCTTCCGAAGGAGTGTCCTTCGACCAAGATGGCAATGCGTACAATTTGTGAGTTAGGATAACGATGACTTTATCCGGAAGATCATCTAGTCTGATTCAATTAGGGATCGTAATGCTTAGCTAGAAGCCGCTTACGATCGTCGGATCACTTCAGTAATCCGCAGCTAACATAGACCGGATCCTACAACGGGTTACACCAAAGAGTGGTAGCTTGATTGGAGAGAGTTGACTCATGGGAGCTTGCCTATAGATGGATATGATCCAGTCTGATAGTGCCAAAAAGATAGAAAGAATCGGGCTCGAAAGAGAAGCCCGAAAGGGTAAAAACCCACTTATAGGCCGACCAGACCAAGCCCGGTAAAGAGGAGGTCATGACCGGCCATAGTGTGGGAGTGGGCCGGCCAGGCCAAGCCCATTAATGGGCTTAAGTGGCCGGCCACACCCTAATTTCAGTCAGAAACAAGTTCTGATGTGTTTACTTTTTCTGGGACTCTTATGGAAACCTAATTGAATCCAAATTCTAATTAGGATTTCTCTATAGAAGGGTCATTAGAGAACAAAAAAAGGGTTGGATTTTTCCAAGGAGAAAACTTCTTCTCTCTCACAATATATAGCTAAGTGGAGAAAGGGTTTTAGAGAAAAAGCTCTGAATCTATCTATGGAGTCAAAAGAAGAATGGTTCTTCTTCTCAACCTTCAATGGAGTTCTAGCAGACAACACAGAAGGGAGATCAAGTTATTTACTCGGGTGTCTCAAGTAGAGGAGCGACAATTGGAGCTCTCATCTTCTTCAGGATAAAGTCATTGGAATCTAGTTCATGGGAAAGCGAATCCAGGTATTCTACTTTCAGTTTCTAGTTCATTATTAATTTATGCATATGATCCTGGTTAATTAGTGTTAAACATATGATGTTTGAGATTCCTCTTACAAAACTAGTTAGATGATTATGTGTACTAGATACATACAAAACCGTATAATTACTACCTGACGCCCGTGCACTTGCGGGTGTACCCTTTTTGGGACGATCATTCATATAATGCTTTAAAGTTCATGCATACTTTACATTGAAGCTTGTTAAATCCTTCAGGGATATCAATTGAAGTCACTATTGAGTGATTTATATTTGTGTATCATGTACATTAGTAAGATAACTATAACATCTTGGGAAATTGATGCACTTATCATATTTCATTGTACAATCGACTTGACACGTATAACAGGTGTTAAATTCATCATTTGATTACTATTGTTTTAAAATAGAGTTGTCTCGCCAAAACCTTGTCAGGAAAATCCAATCGGATAAAACCTGAATGAAGGAAAAAGACTACAACTTTTAGAAAATTAAAATAATTTTCAGTATGCATAGTTGCCTTATTAAAACTTTGACAAGGAAAACCCAATAGGACAAAACCTTGAAGAAGGAAAAAGAGTACAACGCAATTAACATTTTATATATGAATGATGGTTGTTTTCTGAAACCACATTACAACATAAGTAATGTATTGTCTGTACCACATTAAATACTTTTGGACCTGAATTTCCATGGTATATGATAAATCGAGAGAGTTTGAGATTCTTTGAAGCTAAAGCCTTGTAATATTTCAAAATATGGTTTATCTTTTAAAATATTATCATGGTATTTCTATTTCTGAAATAATCTTCTTCAAGACTCTTATTTTGAGGCTTGGATAAGCTCTTCATGAGTCGCAATAAGATTTATCAGTACTTCATATTATAACTCGGGGATTTGTAGTTCAAATTGAAAATTTATAAATGGGCGTTAGGCCGTTTATAGGCTAAATGACTTTCAGTTTCTTACATATATCTACTTTATTACCTTCAGGGTAATTCTCTGTTTATGTTTCGACTTCATGTCTGAAGACTTAATTATTCTGCAAAAATAAGTCATATGGAACGAATTATTTCGTCAAAATTTGTCCAATTACTTACAGTAATTTAGGATCAATATAATCTCAGTAGCTACTACTTTCAGAAAATACATCGTCTGGAACTGTTTATTTGATTTAACATATTTTCACAACGTGCAATTTTCATTGAGTTTTCTCATTTGGGTATGTGCCCCTCGTTAAGGGTCATTGTCTCTTTTCAGACATATCCTCTTAAGGGGATTTTTCTTTAGGAACATGATCCACATTTATTTCTAATTTGATAGCCTCCTCAGGAGGATTCTTATATAAACGTGTTCCTTCAGTGTCCAAGAGTACATGCTACTTTGATAAAATCTGATCATTTTTCATGACATTTACTCCTATATGAGCATGTTACACTTGAAATTTTTTAATATTTGGAGGTAGTAAATCTCCATTTATCGATTATAAATGAGAGAAACTTGATGATTTTCAATTATTCCGGCTGCTCTTGGCCTATGTTCACACTTACGCTTCATATGCTGGTGTGGCTGTCGGCTGATAGGGTGTATCCGCGAGGACGGTTTCTAAACTACGCGATGCTCGGTTTTACGACATTGAATATAGGGAGTCCTCCCCCTTATGTCGTTGGATTTGTCTCCTTTGATATTATGAAAATAATCGTACGCAATGCGCACATATACTTCAAAGATGAGACAAGATGAAAAAGGAACCAATTGCTTCAGGCACGTCTATCTGATCACAACTTCAAGTGTGAGTAATTTCTTATAATATCACAACTTATGGTGTGATTGACTACACATGAGATATATCATTTTCAGGTATATTTTTCTTTCCAAAAACATCATCCTTACTATAGATAATATGTTATAAGATGATGCGGACCAACCTTCTGGGCTGCTAGTGATACTGTCCGTTTTGGCACTCCCGAGCCTCACTGTTTTAAAATGCCTCAATTTTGTTTTATTAGTTATATCTTTGGATATTACAACTTCTAGTGTAATATGACATATTATAATCAACCAATTTTATTTGTCAAGAATTTACAACACATCACAGTCTACAGAAACGTAAGAAAATATCATCCTATCACTTGAATAGATATTTCAGATTCCCACTTAATATATGATGGGTTTGTATTATAAGTGCAACAAGGATTGTATCAAAAATTAGTTGCAGTCCACGATGAAAAGCTTTGTCAAATTTAATCAAACTCTATGTTGGAATAGTAAAATGGGATTCTCAACTTTGTCACTTTATTTCAATATGAACTCGGTGTAGTATTTTTCTTACCACGGTTCAATTATAATCCTTTAATAATCAAGGGAAAATAATCCCAATACTGAAAAATCAGTATTTGTCATTCTTCAGGAATGCGTAGATAAATTTGTTTTCTCAAGGGTTCACCCGTTTTGGTCATAATTAACCAACTTATAGGGGATTTATCTTTTAATCGTTGGAGATTATTTACTCTAATAATTATTTTAGAATTGTCTAGATTTGAAGTAGTATATACACCAAACTTCAGCTTTGGTAACCACATATACAAATAGATGCTTCAATTTGATTTTAATCAAATCTTGATGGTTAAATTTCCTCTTCAGAAAAATCTTCATTAACAGAACAAAATATGCAATCATGATATATTCATACAAAATTAAACATAGTTATGAGAGTAATACAAATTTCTTTATTAGGCATAGCTTACCTTGACCTTACCACAGAATAGATTTCTTTAACATTCATATTAGTTTGCAATACCAAAACCAAGGAGAGTTTTTTAGGAAAGAGAGAGAGTCTGGGGTGACGTCACCCACTTTCCAAAGTTTTTCCTCTCTCCCCTTTTCCTCTCAAACCCTAGCCGACTAACAACATCTTAATCTCAAGCTCAACTTGGAAAATCATCAATCCAAATCTTCTAATCTATAGAAAACATCAAAAGGTTTTTTGATTTCTTTCTCTCCTGCCCTAATTTAGCCAGATCGGGATTCAAAATCACAGGAGCCACTCGCCAATCGAGACTAAACAGCAAAGACACCAACTTTGATTATCAACTCTTAGCATCAAGAGAACACCAAGGAGTCAATACACGCCGATCTACTTCCACAGAAGGAAACCAGATTCGAGAAGAGACCTTTAAGTAAACTGCAGATCGCTTCAATCTAGGGAAGTCACCCTCCTTTAACACTTTTTTCTGATCTGCATTTCAATTTCCTACCTGTTCTTCTATGGGTCTCGGAGTTTCGTAAATTGTTGTGTTTGATTCTAGTAGTAGCTTCTTAGGATTCATAGTTTTTGTTGTTCTTTGCAACTGCCTCTAGGTAGGGTCTATAATTATTTCATGCTTTAGACTTAGGCTTATTTTCTCTCATTAGTTTCTCTCATGTTTCCTTCTGTTTTAGCTTTGTTTTATAGTCTGTTCAAGTTACTAATTTCTCTTAGTAGTAGCATCTAGTTATAAATTGTTTGTGGTTTTGATCTTTATCTCTGATTTCCCCTCCACTGTTAGAAGTTCTAGTGGTTTGATTTGGGTGGTTTTTGCTCCGTGATATTTGTTGGCGCTTGGCAGCACCGTTAGTGTTTGATTTGGGCACAGACTTGGGCACCGTGAGTTTCTTTTGAGTTTTTGTAAAAAAAAATCCTTTATAGTGTTGTGTTTCTAGTGATTTTGTTTATTTATGTAAACTCTGCTTTAGTAGTATAACTTATGGTCCTTTTTAGTTGTATATCTTATTAGTATCAGTATATAGTATAGTAGCTTCTGGTTTTTTGTTTTCTGGTTAGACTTTCAGACTGTCTCTGTCATAGTGTTTAGCTTGTTTAGCTGAAAAGACTGTCTCTTTGGTCTTTTCAGCTAGCTTCTAGTGGATAATCTCGTCTAGGGTCTGTATCTAGTCCCTGGTTCTTAAGGTTTATATCTTATCATATATGCTTTAGTGTATTACTTTCTCGGTTGGGGTGTGTTTAGGGAGTTCTTCTTATCACCATTACAGGTCCAGCTGGAGGTGCTTTTATATCACCTCTGTTTCCCTTTTTTGTCTCTGCCCTGGTTTGGGTTTTGGTGTGGCTCTTATTCTTTTTCCTTAGTGGGCTTATGGACTTTCAACAGTCTACCGACAACCAAACACCAATAGACATGGCCTTTCTGGCCTGGAATGTGAGGGGTTGTGGAAACTTTACCAACAGAAAGCATCTGTCGCACCTAATTAAAGAGCGTAACCCTGATTTTATTTTCTCAGCTGAAACCAAGTGCATCAACGTTAACTTAGACAAAATTCTTAATCTGGGAAACATTTACTATCACCATGAGGTCAACCCCATAAACAAAGCCGGTGGGTTGGCTCTATACTGGTCTCCTAATTATACCTTCGACATCTTGTACACGGACCAAAACATGATACACACTAAAGGCACCCAAATCGATAATAATTATCATTTTTATCTTACTGGATTTTATGGGTGCCCATATAGCAACAACAAGATGAGACCATGGGAGACCCTGGCTAGCCACACCCTGGATAATAGGGACCCTTGGTTAGTAATAGGTGATCTTAATTGTATTCTGCACCCGTCTGAAAAAGTTGGAGGGAAAGAGGCCCACTGCTCTAACATGACTAACTCCATGACATTGGTTACTCTGGCTATCCCTTTACTTGGACCAACAAACAATTTAAGGGCAATCTTATTCAGGAGAGGCTAGATAGAGCTCTAGTCAATCATAATTGGCTTTCCATCTTTCCTCACTCCAAACTCACTCATCTTCCCACTCTTGGCTCTGACCATAATCTCATCATCCTTACTACTAGACCTAACTCTTCATTAGGTCGCAAACCCTTCAAATTCATCCGTACTTAGATGTCTCATCCTGACTGTGCTCAATTCCTCAAATCCAATTGGACTTCTTTCCCGAATCAATTCCAGTCAAAACTCAACTCTTTGGCCATCCGCTTGTCGAAATGGAACAAAGAGGTCTTCGGTCATCTGGACACTAACATAAAGCAGCTCACAAACAAAATCCAGAACATTCAAGACCCGGTGATTTTTAAACAGATTTTCACCCAAATCGAAACTCTACTCCTTCAGCAAGAGAGTCTGTGGAAAGAAAAATCCAGGATTGCCAATATTAACCTGGGTGATAGAAACACCAAGTATTTCCACGCCAGAGCTGTCACTCGAAATCATAAAAACCAAATTCACTCCATTAAAAAAGATGACAACTCTTGGACCAACGATGAAGCGGAAACCTCTTCCATCTTTCCAACCATCCCCTTAACATCTCTACTTCGGTTGGTTTCAGTTTTTCTGCAAATCTTCTGGCTTGTTTCTCTCCCCAAATCAATCCCATTCAGAATGATACTTTTATCTCTACTCCTGTGGTAGAAGAGATTAGGAAGGCCACCTTTTCGCTCAGGCCAGAGGCAGCTCCTGGTCCAGATGGCTACCCTCCTTTCTTCTACCAATCCAACTGGGAAACGGTGAAGGACGACATAATTGATATGGTCACTCATTTCTTCAGCACTGCTTCCCTACCACCTCAGTCGAATCATACTCACATTTGTCTTATCCCTAAAACTAAAACCCCTCAAACCCCAGCTGACTTCAGACCGATTAGCCTGCTCAATACAACCTATAAAATTATCACTATAATCATGGCTAACCGTCTCAAAATCATTCTACCAGATCTTATCTCCCCCTTTCAGGCAGCGTATGTGCCTAGTAGGCAAATCACGAACAACATCCTTATCAGCCAAGAATTAGTCCATTCCTTTAAAAAGATCCGCGGGTCTAAAAGCTACTTCGGCCTTAAACTTGACATGTCTAAAGCTTTTGACCGCATCGAATGGAGCTACCTGGAGAAAATCATGACCCTTATGGGTTTCTCTCCTTATTGGATTAATATGATCAAAGCTTGTCTCAACTCCAGCACCATGGCAGTGCTAATCAATGGTCGTCCTGGTTTAGCTTTCAAGGTTAGTCGAGGAATCAGGCAAGGCGACCCCCTCTCTCCCTTTCTGTTCGATATTGCCATGGAAGGCCTCTGTCGTATGCTGGAAAATAACAACAACCAGATCCCGTTCGTCGGTTTCCCCATTCCCAACTCCAACCTCACCATAAAGCACCTCTTATTTGCAGATGATTGCATCATTTTTGGCCAAAATTCTCTTGATAATGTGCACAATCTCAAACAAATTCTAAAAGAATTCAATGAGGTCTCTGGTCAAATGATAAACTATGCTGAATCCAATATCTTTTTCTCCAAAAATTTGCACCCTAAATTCAAAAGGATGATGATTCGCAATCTCAAAGTCCATCAATCGTCGTCCGGAGATAAGTACCTTGGCACAAATATGTTCATCGATCGAAACAAAAACAAGCTTTCAACTCCCTTCTAAACCAAATTAGAAACAAACTCTCCAAGTGGCAAACCAACCTTCTTTGACAAGCTGGTCGCTCTATAGTAATCTCAACTATTGCAGCGGCTGTTCCCCGATATCAGATGCAGTGTTTTGCCATTCCGAAAGGCATTTGTAACAGCATCGAGTCCCTCCAAAGGACTTTCTGGTGGGGAAAATCCAAAACCTTTCATACCATCAACTGGCCCGCCATTTGTAAGCCACGCAAATTAGGTGGGCTAGGTATTCGTCTTCCTCTCCTTGATAACCAATCTTTCCTCAACAAACTTAATTGGCGTATTATCAACAACCCCCACTCTATTTGGGTCCAAGTTTTCAAAAGCAAATATTTCCCTAAGTCTACTAACCCTCCCCCCCTAAGGCTAATCATTCCTGGCCTTGGAAAGCTATCAGTAAACAATTTAGTCAGGTGGATGGTCTAGTCTTCTGGGATATCAATAGAGGTACGCGTATCAGTATTTGGCACAATTTCTGGCTCCCGAACCACCCCCCACCCATCACCAATCAGAGTAAATCTAGCCTCAAATGGGTTGCCCAGCTCATAACTAATAATAATTGGAATACTAACTTGATTAACAATTGCTTTGATAGTGATACGTGCAGCGCAATTTTAAGTATCAACTTGCAGGATGGCAAGGAGGAAACAGCTAAATGGACACTCACTAAATCAGGTAACTTCTCAATTAAATCGATGTATAATCATTTGAGAACTGGTAGTAATGGACATATGCATGACACCACTGACTGGTTTTTCATTTGGAATCTGAACACTATACCACGCATAAAACTAATTCTATGGAAATGTTGTACCAACAGTCTACCAGTAAGGGACAAAATTGGTAGGTATATTGATAATGTATACACTTGTATAAACTGTGATGACAATGAAACTCTAGACCATGTGATGTTACACTGTAACTATGCCAGAGCGATATGGTTTCACTTTCAGGTAAGATCTGAACAATTAACTACGGTAAAGCAATGGATTCAACAATGGAAACAATTAGATGAGGAAATTACTTCTTTATATGCAAAAATCTTATGGTTTATCTGGAAAGCTAGGTGCGAGAATTGCTTTTACTCTTCAAAACAACCACCAATACAGATGATCAACCGAATCAACAATACGTCTACCACGCCCCTCAAAATTAAAACATTACTAACAAATAAATGCAGGAAAAAACCACGACAACAACAATGGAGACCTCCATCGACACCATTTCTCAAAATAAATGTAGATGCCTCTTTTATACAACTTACGGAACCAGCTGGAATACGGTGTATTATCCATGATGAAGACGCAAATATTATCATAGCAGTTGCAGATTTAGTCAGAGGACAAAATTCAGAAGAATGTGAAAGTTTAGCTATTCACTACGGCATCTTATGGGCAATCCAACTTCAAATCCAACATGTTCACATCGAAAGCGACAATCAAAACATCATCAAATACATCAATGATGAGAGTGACGGTTTACACTGGCAGTCCAGAGATATCCTCTCAGAATCTCTAGATCTCAAGAACCAGTTCACAAACATCATTTTCACTTACGCTCTCAGGGAATGCAATTCCAAAGCAGATGCTCTAGCTAAATGGGGTAGAAATAATTGTCAGAAAAAAGTATGGAATGTACTACCATCTTTTCTTTCCGATTTAAGTCAGTAGTCTTTGTAAGAATTTTGTAGTGGTTTGCTTCTAATATATCTCATAAAAAAAAACCTTTTTTCATTATCATCTACGTAATTCTAATGCTCTTTTGATATGATTCACTATGCCTCAACAATCACAAAATCAACGGTTAGAGATAAATAAGAATAATAAGTTTGAATAGATAACAAGAAAAGTCAAAATACCTTGTAACTTACCAATCTTTTATTTGTTTATATCCAAGGAGGTGGATAATTTCTTCTTCTCTTTGGTCATAGACCAATTTGTGCTGATAACGTGTTCTGAGAGATAAAAGAGGGAAGAAGAAAGATAATGGAAATGTAAACCAAAGGATAGTTAGACAAGAAGAACTAGATTGTATTCTTATATTTGTAGAAGATTTCTCTAGTTTGGTACTTTGATACATTGATACTTCGGTACACTAGTATTTTGATGCATCTTCTTCATTAGCAAGAAACCTCTTCATATAGGCATTTAGCTAGATGAGTTACATAATCAATAGTCACACAATAATAGTGTTTGAATACAAAGTAATGGTGGAGAACTTATGGTAGCTAGAGTTACAAAGTGAGGTGGGCATCCACCATAAATCAAATATTTATAATAACTACTTCAGGTGTGATTGACTACACATGAGATAATATTCATGTATATTTTTCTTTCAAAAACCATCATCTGTACGATAGATAATATGTTGCGGACCAACTTTCTGAGCTGCTAGTGATACTGCCCGTTTTGGCACTCCCGGGCCTCGCGATTTTAAAATGCCTCACTTTTGTTTTGTTAGTTATATCTTTGGACATTACAACTTCTGGTGTAATATGACATATGGCAATCAACCAATTTTATTTTCCAGGAATTTATAACACATCCCCGTCTACAGACACGTAAGAAAATATCATCCTATCCTTGAATAGATATTTCGGATTCACACTTAATATATGATGGGTTTGCAATATAAGCGCAACAAAGATTGTGATATCTTATTTTCCTCATATTTTTTACAAAAATTGGTTGCATTCCAGGATGAAGAGCTTTGTCAAATTTAATTAAACTATATGTTGGAATAGTAAAATAAGATTCTCAATTTTGTCACTTTATTTCCAATATAAACTCGGTGTAGGAGTTTTCTTACCACAGTTCAATTATAATCCTTTAATAATCAATGGAAAATAATCCCAATACTGAAAAATCAGTATTTGTCATTCTTCAGGAATGCGTAGATAGATTTTGTTTTCCCAAGGGTTTACCCTTTTTGGTCATAATTAACCAACTCATAGGGGATGTATCTTTTCATCCTTGGAGATTATTTACTCTAGTACTTATTTTAGAATTGTCTAGATTTGAAGAAGTATATAAACCAAACTTTAGGTTTGGTAACCACATATCCAAATAGATGCTTCAATTTGATTTTAATCAAATTCTGATGGTTAAATTTCTTTTTTGGAAAAATCTTCATTAACCGATCAAATATGCAAGCATGATATATTCATACAAAATTAAACATGGCCGGTGATTTGGGAAAACAATGATAGTATCCGGGGAAAAAGGTGGAAACCTAAAGCCACATTAATCAAAAGCACCGTTATAGTCGCCGGACGGAGTTATCCGACAACGTCGGCGACTTCTTGTCTCTTGTCTCTCTCTCTTATGTTTCTTTTTTTTTTTCTCTCTCTCATGTTTCTCTTTTTTCTCTTCACTCTCTCCCTCTCTTTCTTCTCGCTCTCTTCGTTCTCTTTCTCTCTAACTCCGGCGAAGGGGAGGAACCCCTTCATCGGATTTCTGGTTTTCAGACGACCAAACGAGATCTACCATTAGGAGGGAGACAAGGCATGGCCATTAGGAGATGTTTGTCCTACTATCAAACCTTTCGTTAATGGTGAAGTTTCTGGAATGCTAGCCACCTGCGTCATTCAACCTGTAGACGTGATCAATGTTCGATTTTTCTTTTATAATCTTTATCAATTTTTCTTGGATTCTACTAATTTGTGGCTAAATATGACATTTTGGGTAGTAATCGAGTTGATTTTTTGTACCCTTTGATTCATCTTTATCAACTATGAAACTCTTAGGGTTTACTTTTTAAGATATTATAAAACTTAGGATCTTGGAGTTTGAGTCAGAATAAAATAACACTATTTTCATCTAAAGATGGATAGGCTTTCTTCTTTACATGAAGATTAAGGGTATTTTATACTTTTATGTCATTAGAGTGGTGCATGATACCTACCGGGTGGTGCCTTATTCGTGCTCCCCATTTCGAGCACTTGTATCCCGTTGTCTTCTGGAGAGAGAAGAGAGAAACAGAGAAGAGAGGGAGAAGACAGACAGAGAGGTAGAGAGGAAAAAGTGTTGTAGGAGATGGTGAAAGTGTCGTCGAAATTTAAGGTGGGGGCCGCCGGAGTTCATGGTGGGAGAGGAAGAAGAGGGAAGAAGGTGAAAATGTTAAGTGTTTGGAGGAAACAAAAAATTTTTGTTTCCACCCAAAATTTTGTACCCCGAAAAAATCCCTTATTTACCTAAACCTCCCACCGTAAACATTAGTTATGAGAGTAATACCAATTTTTTTTAGGCATAACTTACCTTGACCTTACCATAGAATAGATTGCGTTAATATTCATATTAGTTTGCAATACTAACCCTTTTTTCATTATCATCTATGTAATTCTAATGCTCTTTTGATATGATTCACTATGCCTCAACAATCACAAAATCAACGGTTAGTGATAAATAATAATAATAAGTTTGAATTGATGACAAAGAAAAGTCAAAATACCCGGTAACTTACCTATGACAATTGAAAAAACTTACCAATCTTTTTTTTTTGTTTATATCCAAGGAGGTGGATAATCTCTTCTTCCCTTTTGGTAATAGAGCAGTTCGTGCTGATAACGTGTTGTGAGAAATAAAAAAGAAAGATGAAATATAATTCAAATATTACCAAAAGATAAAGACAAGAACAACTAGATTTTATGCTTATGTTTGTAGAGAATTTCTGTTATTTGGTACATTGATACTTTAATATACTAGTATTTTGATATATCTTCTTCATTAGCAAGAAACCTCTTTATATCGGCATGTAGCTAGATGAGTTACATAACCAATAGTCACACAATAATAGTGTTTGAATACAAAGTAATAGTGGAGAACTTATAGTAGTGAGATTTACAAAGTGAGGTGGTCATCAACCATAAATCAAGTATTTATAACATTCTGTTATTTTCTTTAATTAACTATTTTTATGTACTTATTTATGAGAATCAGTGTAGAGAGCTTTGAATTTTTAGGGTAAATATTTTGGTTGGGAAAACATGTACGTCTAATTAAGTGTAATTTTGAGAACTAGATTCAAATTTCACTATTTAAAGAGAAATATCAACTTAGTTCTAACTCTTCATCAACCTCCATTCCAACTTCTTCCTCATTTATTCAACCTAGTTGTTGTCATCAACACTGGAAATCCGCGGGCCGCAACATGTTGCACTAACTTATTGGGGTAAATGTTTACAAATTTTCTGCGTTACTCTTAAAAAATTGTAGTGGCAATTATTTTTCCCAAATTTCTTTGATAACGAGAGAAATTTCCTTAACACTGGAAATCCGCAGGCCGCAACATGTTGCACTAACTTATTGGGGTAAATGTTTACAAATTTTCTGCGTTACTCTTAAAAAATTGTAGTGGCAATTATTTTTCCCAAATTTCTTTGATAACGAGAGAAATTTCCTTAACAACATAATTCAATATTTCAATAGGGAAATCTCACTGGTTACTCTTTTCATCATCACCAAAATTCTATCGCGTGGAGAGGAATTTGTTTTCTCTCTTTGGACAAAAATTGGAAATCGAACGACCGAAATTTAACCTCCAAATACTCTTTTCTTGAAAAATAACAACAATGAACTATCTCTTACCTTTTGGAAGAGATCTTTATCTGTAGTATTACTGTAAAATCTAGTCAGGCTAATTAGGTCAAATTGAAACTTGCAAGTGTATAAACTGTATGCGAATATGATACATCTACAAGGTCGATCCCACGAGGTTCTGTTCAGAGTTAACTCTAAATCTAAAATAAACTATTAAACTAGGAAAAAGAATTGAATTTGAGAAAGTGTTTGAAGACTAAAAAGAATTAAAGCTTTGACTCTAAAACAAATCAGGTCAACCGTGGTTAAAGTTGTACTCTTGATCTTAGAAATACGAAGGGAGGTATGCGGGAGTCAGGCCGACACCTTAAAGTCCCATCTTGTCTCAAGGCACGGGAAGGTTTAAGAGACCCTAGATCTCCCGACACAAACCATGACCTAGAATGAGGTCTGGAGAAGAGAAAAACCAACCAACTAAGCCTGGTCTGCCCGAGCTCCAAGATAAACTTGAACATGGCAACGGGATGTGGGAAGCTAAAGCATGCCAAATTCCAAAAGCCCATACCAATAAACGGTACACGAATCACTAGAAGATTTGTCCGTGTCAGAACATACACAATAATGGAATGTTATATACAAATATCCATCAACGTGTGAATTCTGATAATACATATAATGGTCACCTGTTGACTATCGTCAATTAGTCAACAGAATACCAAAAGCCCAGGGGGTCAACCCGTCTCAAGGCGACAGGACCCCTGAACGTAAAAGAGGTATATACCTAAGCCACAATTGGGAGGTCGGCAAGATCATCTAAGGAGCTCCGGTCCTGCCTCAAATACAACTAGGTCTGCTTTGGGATTCGCGAGAAGCGGTGTAGCGTGAAAATGCCACATTTGGATCACTTAACCTCGATGAGTTAGTTCGCTTCGGATTTTATTTTTAATTATCTATGTGCTTTTCTTGTTAGGGAGCTTATTTAGCGTTTGACGTTAGATTCAAAATAAAACGAAGCAATTTATCACATTTTCATCTCATGTGTATCAGAAGAAAACAACACCACAAATATTTTGGTCATTTGGGTGAAAAATCAGAGGTTGAATGGCAAGTGGAGGCAATGAGTCCGACAACAATAACGGAAGTCCACTCGGAGTTCGGACAGAGAAATTCTGAAAGAAAGAAATCGAGGGGCATTTCGGTCTTTGCTAGAAATTAGAGGATGTAGAGAAAATGATGAAGGCACCCCCTTAGTTTCTAATCCCAAACTCAAGCCCAAGAGTCTAAAGAAGATTTTATGAGCACCCGAAGACTAAGTCAATATCCTGAGACCAAGTCAAGGGTTTTAGTCTTTTGGGTGGAGTACACAAAAAAAAAAGGAAATCTGATTTGGGGCTTCTTCTCCATCAAAAAGCTAGGCTTTCTCGGTGCTAGGGGTTTTTTGTTCCAAGGTTTGTTCTGAAGTAGAGAGAGAAAGACTAAGGGGTAGCCGGCCAAGCTTGGCCGAACAACAGGCACGACACGAGAAGGAACAGAGCTGCTCGGGAAGAACAGCAACTCCAACCTTCAACTCGGATCTTCGGTCGAGACAACAAAAAGCTCTTCAAGAACAACTGCTAGCTCGGTCATAAGGCTCAGGATTTATAGGAAGTGAGTGCAGGATGCATAGCCATCAGATCGGAACAGTTGGGACAGCACATCAAAGCTCGTGCTGTTTAAGAGACGAGGGACCAAGCTGGATCTGGCCGAGATATTTTAGGGTTTTCCCGTCACCTAAGAAGTTTGACAATCTAAGTTGTCATAAAATTTAGGATTTTGGTCTGAAGGAATTTAGATGCAGTATGATGGGGAGACAATGATCTAAAATAACTAAATAAGACAGTCCACACTAAGTATCCATTTTGATTCAGTATAGAAAGTAAATGAGGAAGATCTAGCTCTACGATATTCAGTTTTATATGAATAGGAAAGGGTAAAGTCAATGTCTAAATCGAACACACCATATTAATAGTTAATAGTAATTTTGCCTTTATAAAAGAGTACTTTTGTGAGAAAAAGCTTTTGAAATTTTTTTTGGTAAACAACCACCAAGCCCCAACATCATTCTTCATCAAACGATCTTCTAACACAATCAGAAACTGAACCAAAATTACGACTTGCAGTTCTGGCATAATCGTTATTTAGACCTTAAATTTTATTTAGTGCGCGGAATAGTTGCGAGATATTTAACTTAACAATAAGAGAGTCACGAAAAATTGTAAGAGAAGAAAAATAAACAGTAAAAGAGAACAGAGAATTCTCAAGCTAATTCCAGATCAAGTCCTCTTAAAATTCAAATTCATGAGATGTCGTCCGAAATGAACAGTGCAGGAAATATAGGATTGGCAAGTTACCTTCAGACTTGGCACATAAAATGTTTTCCTTTTCTTGCGGAAAAAAAATACGAAAGCCTAAGTTAACAGAGTAGCTTTCCTGACATGAAATAATATCTCACAAGATCCGAAAATGGCATCTGCAAGAAAAGAAAAAATTTAGAAACATTGCAAAATAAACTGCATCAGTAACAAACTTAGGTACTGTTTTTTTTTTGTTTGCATTATATGAAACGAGCACGTCTGAACCTAAATTGTCAACAAAAACGGAACAAAAACCAACCTAAATCAGTCAGTCAGATTAGTTAGACATCATAAATCAGACAAAAAAAGAAAAACATCTTACTCGAGTCAATTCAGACCTGGAGTCAGACTTCTGATCTTACTAAGAAAAAAACATTACCTTATATTTTGCTTACGTAGGCCTATGGGTGGGTTGGCGAGTTACTTGAGGAATCCTAGGCTACCCATGGCAGGACCATGGGAAGAAAACCATGAGGAACTGGGCCGAGTGGGTCCTTGTGCTGCCTAAATCATGGATACATCGCTAGTATGGGGACGGATATTACATCACGTAACTTAGAGGTGAAGGGAAATTCTACATGCTTCCCCATTTTGGCTATAGTCGGCCCGAGCACCTTTGACGATGGGTGTGCGGCTTGGTCACATGAGGCGCCCGAATGAGGTGGACGCCCACTTAACTAGACAGAGCTCGAGCTCAGTACACATTAACAAATTACAGAGCCCGAACTTCAAAGTCGGATGTGTTGGAATGCCTATAGAATTTTCCTAGAGGTAAAAACAGCTCAAAAAGTTTTCAATGGAGAAGAAAATTAGCCGCAGAAAAATAACAAGCTTACCCCAATAGACCCCGACCATGCCATGTCCTTGGTGTCACAGTAAAGTTGATTACTGCACCATGCCTCAAAATCACCACGGGGATTGCTTGATCTTGGTTTGACTGAGATTCAGAAGCAAGCCTTGGTAGCAAATTATCACCAGATTCGACATTACCAAATTTCATAATCTGATCTCCAAGTTGCAGCCCATCTTCTGCTGCTGGAGATGCATCACCTATTTCATCAACTATTGCAAATGGAATACTTGAATGTGAGCCCATGGTTACGACACTGGATTCTTCTTTAGGAAGAACTCCGTGAGGAGATGCTGATCTAATCGTATTATTGGGGTTTGGAACTTGATTATCTGACCCTTCTCCATAAGCTGGTAAGAGATACATGAATTCAGTGTCACGACAGTAAAACTGATATTTAGTACGTTATATAAATTTGATAGTTCCAGGTGATTCATATGGTTAAAATCAAAACTAAGATCGCATATGTGACACTATAATCAAGAATTCTTTGGTATTATTCTCTTTTGTACAAACTAGATACTAGCCATACGAGGGTACAAGAACCGAAATCATTCCTACGGTCCTACCACCATGTAAGCATTCCATATACTCCGTAGGTCTATAATCTGAATACTTGTAAACTATGAAGCTCACATGGTATTTTCTAGTTTATTGTATGGTACACATGATATACACTCCTGATACTTATAAATGTTCTTTTGAGCCAACTTAAATTCTAAGAATAGCCTCGTTCAATGAAAAAAAATTCTAAGAATAGCCAAAAAACAGCTGAAAGATATTTTATAAATTCTTATAAACATAGAAGTCACAAAAGTATGTTGTCGGTTAATTAAAGAACTACTATGCTTATGATCATCTGAACACATGTAATAATCTGTATAACTAAAAAATATACGATACTGAAAATTTGGAACTGGATAAAGTTAAAAGTGACCCATGCTCGCTTTCCTTTTCCACTAGGAAATATTGGCCACAGATTCCTCACCTGAACTGTTCGGGGATGTAGATTGGTTAGGATTAGGAGTAAGCCTTGCGGAGTGAAGAATTTCTAATTTTTCACTTATTTTTGCAGTGATATCATCGTAATCATTACGCAGCACTGTATCAAAGAACAGTTTAGGTGTCAAGAACAGATTCCCTCTGAAAATAATAAGAACATGACTAAAAACTACAGAAATATAGTTCAACCTAAAACTGGCATCCAAACAAACTTAAAGTGGAGGCTCTATGTAGAATCAAATCCTTACAGAAAAGTAGTGGCAGATAATCATGAGATACATTATACATTTCGAAACACAAAACTTCCAAACAGATGTCTACATTACCAGAAAGACGATGACGATCAGCTCGTACAACCGGTATATCGATATCTGTCCTAGGAAATCCCTTTAAAGAAGAAAAGAGAAAGATCAAAAAACATATTTGTGGTAGTAAAACCCTAATTCTTGTAATCAAATCTAAAAAGAACAATTTCCAAGTAAATTAATCTAATTATAGAACTAAAACTAAATGAGTACTAATTAAGCAAATCAGTTGCAGCTTCTAAGACAGAGAGAGAGAGAGAGAGAGAGAGAGAGAGAGAGAGAGATGCCTCTGAATCGACGAGATTTCCAGAAATACCAGGACCACCAGGCTGGGAAAGACGAGCTATGATGGAATTCATCTCAGCCTCCAACGCGTCCCTTTGTTCCATTAGAGAAACTGTTTCTGATTTGAGGTCTGCGGCCACCATAGTTGCAGGATCGTAGGGTTTCTCTTCTTCGTTTTGATACTCAATGTTGGAAGGTGGAGTAACTAGTGAGAAACAAGTTAAAGTTCTGCCACCGTTTAAATCTCTTCCTACGGCTGATACGTGATGACGTAATGAAATAGGTCTTTGACCCAACTCCAACCCGGTCTGTCTTACTCCCAAAAAAATATTTTTTCTCCAAAATTTTCAACCTCATCCCAACCTCAAAAGTTCAGCTCCAACCCTAACCTCTCTTGAGGTCAAAAATTTGAATTTGAAATTTCTCAATTTACTTTATAAGTTCGATTAAACAACATTGATAACAACTAATAATTGATTAAGAATTTAAATCTACTTAAATTCCACTAAACAACAATGGAAAAATTAAAGATAGTTAGAAGGGATTTTTTGGGTTTCGTGGAAGACCGGATAAATAAGTGTCTCGCGCTGCCTTAAGCGTTCGTGCACCATCTTCGTCGAGAAACCTAGCATCAATGATCAATCATTATTAAGTTCACCCCATATTTTCGGTTCTTGTATTCTTTCTCTGCTCGTATGCTTTCTTGTTGATCCCGTTGGACTTCTTGTTGAATCTGCAGAGCTTCTTCCATTGTTGCTGCTCTCCGTTGGGCTTCTTCGTCTCTCTTTTCCCAATATCCCTCCATCGGAACTTTTGAAGAACTAATGTATTCTTTGTGTTTTAGTAGTAGAATGTGTGGAATTTTTTCCAACTCTTGCATTTGCTTTGACTTGTTTATGGCCAATTGCTCTTTCCTCCAATGGATTGGTATTAGAATCTCGTTTGTCGGATGTTGACTCTCCTGGCATGTCTTACACTCACTTGTTGTGTATCAAAATTTTGTAAACATGTTGGAATCTAAAGGTTTTTCCTTTGTGATTTTTGTTTTTATAAATTTCAAGTGCTTTTTGTAACTGAAATAAACATAATCTATTTTAAGTATATATTATGAAGTCAAAAGATAGAAATAAAGGGATTAAAAGTTTGAATAATTACCCGATCATAATCGTTTTACCCGCTTCTTGGAACTTTATTTACTAGCCTTAAATTAGAGATAAAGCTTTGACATTCAGAGTTTATCTCACTGAAACAAGATTTACAACTCATGTGTAGGTTGATACTTTGAATGCGCATTATATTCATCCGCTATTTTTTACCAAAATACTTTATATTTCTAACCATTTTTTAGAACCGCATCAAATGTGATTTTCAAAATAGAGTAAGTAAAATATCTTCATCTGGTTTATACGATTCCCGTTTAGTTATCTTGGTTGAAGTCGTGACTTCTTGCCCACAAGGATCATAAAAAATTTCATCTACTGTCGAGGAAACGTGTGGAGATGTTTCTTCATCACATCATCCCCTAATTCAATCGAAGGGAAAGTAGGAGATAACATTTCTATAAAACTTTGGTCGAATATTTCGTTAACATCTAGGGGATCCATTGATATGGATTCTTGATCCACCCAATTTCTCACTGAAACAAAATCAGTATAGACTTTTTGTTACGCTTAAATTGTAACTGAAGAGGAAATTGATATAGGTATTTGATACAGGAATGACGTAATAAAAAACATTAGCTACTATTATTTTGCTACGAGTTTGTCATAAGTAAAAAGTACCGACAGTCATATTTTTTTAAATAATTTTACCTTTTGTTATGGATGTTGGTGTAAGAATAAATTACCCATTAGTTATGGAATGTAGAGTTGTAACAAATAGTTTGTAACAATAACTATTTGTTACGAGACTTCAACTACGGTTAGCGGTCCATAACAAAAGCTCATTTGCTACGGTTTTTACATATGTCTTATGGTTTGTTACAGTAGCAAAAAAACAATCAATTTTGTAATAAGATGTGCTTATTACTTTAAAATCTCAAATTTATATCATTTTCAAATAATAACTTATTTTTATTATTTTATCTCTATTTATTCTATGCTCCCTATCATGACATGCCTTATTTCTCTGGTGATTTATATATGTGATGATTCTGATGGCAACTTTATGGACTCTGATCGACTTATAATCTTTCAGCTAACATGATGGTTGTCCTTGAAATGACAACAAGCTATTATGGATTAGAGGTTATTTAATTCCATATGATAATTAACCAAAACCATAACCTAAATTATGTATTGTGGATTATTCATAAGATCAGAAAGTCAAAGATCGAAACATAGATCAGGTACGATACCCTTTTTCTGTTTTTTTATTTATAAATTTGTTTTTCTTTTTATTTTTTATGTTGATGTTTATATAGCTTTTGATCCAATGTTTGATCTTGTGATAAACAATTTAAATGAAAATACTTATTATTTGCATGTAGTTCTTTCGTTTGTTGGTGATCCTCCTCTTGTTGATGGCCCCCTCTGTTCCAGCAGTTGATAAAAAAACAGTTGAAGATGATGAATTGATCAGTCACAAGAGCAAGAATACTGCCAAAATCTGGGATGCAGGACAAAATTGAAATATCTAGTCCTGATAATGCTGAGAAAACTATGAAAGTTGCGCATTGTAAAATTTGTGGTGAAAGAAATATATGCAAGATGGTATGGGCCGTTTCTTTAGACACACTCAAATTTGTTTGAAAAACACAAGGTAGATTTGAAATAGTCTAAGAATGGTGTTTGTCGAGAGGGTTAACTCGATGACGTTAGAATGGGAAATTTGTGATGAATCTTATATGTTGTTGAAGTCGATGATGTTAGGCTGCTCCCACACTTAATTTTATTGTCTATTTGTTGGCTACTTTGTAATGTTAACTATGTTTCTGTTATACTTTTTTTTTGTAAAACGCTAAGATCTACTTGGTGGCAGTTAAACTGATGTATTTTACTGTGACATTGTCCAGGTAGGTTTTTAAAATTGTTATATTTATTACTTAAAACCATTACCCGAGCCGTCCGAGCCTAAGATACCTGGGCCAGTTTGCAGGCTAGGGTGGGTAATGGAGCGATCAAAGTTTGAAATAGTCATTAAAGTTGGTATCTAATCTGCCCGACCCGATGCTTCAAGTACCCGTGGATGCCCATACCCTTCTGATTCCCACCCCTAACCAACACCAGCTGAACAAGAGAGAAATGACACCCCTTCAATCCTTGTATTAGAAATTTCCTTAGCAAAGGACGAGCCTTCCCTTTGCGCCTTCGTGATCCAGTAGTTGATATAGATGAAGATAAAAATAACTGAGAAAGTGTTGAGTAAAATAACACCGCCTCATCTTAGCTTTGGAGATTTTGAACGCTGAAAGGACAAGGAACTTCAAGTGCCCCGTGTTAGAAACCTATGATGGAGTGACAAACCTTGAAATTTTGCTCCACAATTACATTACTTCATGAGTCTAGCAACTACTAACGAGTCAACCATGTGTCGAGTTCTCCCACAATCTTGAGAGTAGCGACTAGATCCTGGTGTTCTACCTTGCTACTAGAATCTATAAAATCATTTGAAGAACTTGCTTCAACTTTTTGTAATGCGCGCCTTTCTCCATGTAGTGGACCTCTGCCTCTTGGATCATGATTTGTACTAGGACCATCCTATCCTCTGAGACTGCTTGGTCCGCCATCGTGGAGAATATGCCTTGTCTCTTCATCATCAGGTCATGTGAATCTCTATTAATTCTTTAATATCTCTAAGGAAAGAAGTTTCCACATCAAACTTTATCGACGTCCTTCCAAACACCTTTAGCTTACAAGGTATTCAAAGGCATCAACATCCTATCTGGTGTAACAACGTCTCTTTTCTTTTCTCAGACGGGCTCTTTCTTCTACTCGACTATCATCTCTAGGTAGGGTGATGTTAGATTCGAGTGCCCAAATGTTTTGAGAACTGTAGGATTTGCAATAACGAATGTGCGAGGTTGCTAAAGTGACAAACCCCTTCCTCTAGCACCAAAGTGATGATGTCGAAAAGTGATTCTAAAAATCTTCCCAAAAATCTTCCTTGTTACCTTCAATTGATTGATTCTCCTTATCATCGGAAATCATATGGAGGGGTCTACCTACAAAGACACTTCGATGCCTAAGCCAGTTCAGTGATGCAGGTTAAAAGTTATTGAGAAATCAAAAGGTAAATATCGGATCCCTTTCCAGGTAAAATTTATTTAGTTTATATAGGCTCTGATGGCGGTGGCTGATCATTGTCCTAATATAGGCCAAATCGTAGGATTGTTAATAGAATCTTTCTGTTCATTATCTATATGATCATATGTCTAGATATTGCAAAAACTCATTTGGCGCTATCTGGCCTTTCGTGTAACCGTCAATTCTGTCAGGTAGACTAGAGCTTAAGATCTTGAGTTACTTCTGCATACCTCATGTTCCAAGCCTTAGATTGCATAGCTGACTCAGATTCACCCTGCCCTTTAAGTCATGATAAAGTTTAAGGTGCTTAAGAAACGTGTGTCAATCTCCCGTTACAGGGGTTAGGTGTGATTTTCGGGTCCACCTCTCTGTTAGTTTTGTCAAAGTGTCGATCGTTCGTATACAGGATTCGACACATCCCGCCTAAGTTAATTGATTGACTTCTTGATTTGTCAAGGTTGACCAATGTCTGGCTCAACAAGTATAATACATAATTGGTTTACTGAAGAAAGGTTACAAAACACCCAAATCTCTTATTAGAACCTAGTCTAAAAATCCTAATTTCTTTTTGATGATTTTACCTTTTCTATAGAGTTTCAAAAGTTTTTTAAGTGGTTAAATATCTGAAAAGTGTCTATCACGGTTTTTGCGTTGATTTCAAGTGGTTTTAGAGTGATTTATAAGTAGTAATGGAGTTTATCAAGTCTGAAATTCCTTATTGGTAGTCCGAGACCGGATTGTCTAGTTCGAGAACCTAAGCCAGATCTTTGACTAAAATCAGTTCAACAATATTCTTGCTCTCTCAAAGTGGGCAGTCTGAGACTCTGAGGGAGGGGTGAGTACAAAGTGTTTCGGTCTAAATAAATTGACTGGAGTCAATGACTCTAGCCGGTCTGCTACAAGAAAAAAGAGTTCGTTTATGAACACCCAACCAACAGTACAGATAGGGATGGGAAAACTGCCCGGGAACCTGAGACTCGACCCAATCCGCCCGATCCGTGGAAACCCGTTGACCGAAAAAAGTCTGAGTCGGGCTTACCCGACCCGTTAAGTCGGGTTATAGTGGGCGGGACACGGACAGAGCCACTTACCCGGAGTCCGCCCGATAAGCCCGAGCAATAAGAGCCAGCGAACCCGCCCAAAGGAACCTGCATGGCAAGAAAATAATTTATACGGCTGAGATTATATTGTCTTTAAGAGAGAATATCAGTCGTTGCTAACAAAACCCTAAAGGACCACTATATATAGTGTTGTCTTCTCTGTTCGCTTTGAGGAAGTCTTTGTTTGAAGATGGGCAGGCTATAAACCAAATGTAACCAAGCTCCCTTCTCTGTTCTCCATTGTTCAACCTTGTATTTCGTTCTATCTTATCCTCTTTCCCTTGTTCTACCCTTCTTGGTTTGTAAACAGTCTCAGTTGAAGTGTTACCAAAGAGAAATCACTACTATCTCGACTGAAACCCTTGCATACCATAAGTTTGTTCTCTTCTTCCGGTTCTTCTATGTTCTTCGTCGCCATTAACCCATAGAGATGAAGTCTTAGCAAAGAGAAGAGAGAGAAACAAAGAGAGTTCTCTAATTAGAATCTTTATGTTCTCTTAGAGAAGTATTTTTATTAATGTTTTCTAGTTTCACCCTCTATAATTTTTTCTGTAAAAGTCATGTATGGATTGATTTACAGAGCATATTTGGTCATGTATGTATCTCTTCATATCATATCTATTCTTTCTCTTTCTCTCTGTTATCTTTATTCTCTCTGATCTCTTTCTACATCTTCATCTTTACGACAGACAAATAAAAGTATATGCTCTATCATGCTGATTTGTAAATGGAAAATTTTATTGATTGATATCTCCAATTCTCCGTTAACTCAAGTTTGGAAAAAAAAACCCTAAAATTCTTATTTTTGTTTATGTAGTTTTTTTTTGCTCCTCTTGATGGGTGAAAAACCTTAAAAACGTTTCTAAAAGAAATTCTAAAAAAACGTTTGAAAAAAACCCTAAAAAACGTTTCCGAAAAAGAAACCCTACACAGAAAACCTGCGGGTCGACCGCCCGAGTCCGGGAGAGTCTGATTGGGCTCGCGGGCTCTAACGGGTCGCGGACACTGAAATTTGGAAAAGTGACTGCTCGATAAGTACGTTGGTCATTGGTGGGCTTCAGATTTTCGAGCCCGATCTGTCCGAATCTGGAAAAAAAATGCCCGCGGACCTCCGAGCCCGACCGATTCTCACCCCTAAGCACAAATACTCTGCCCGCCCACCTCCTCGGTGAATTGGGCCGGTTAACGTGGCCGGACAAGATTTACAAAGACGTACCGGGCGCCATCCACCCCTCAGACGGGCAGGTTATAGCGTCATTTTTCCCCAATAAAATCTCATCAACTTCTTCGGTTTTCAGCCTGGGTCTTTCACTGCCCTTCTTCACGATCTGCAAAAATGAAGGACGAGGTAAGGAGATCTCAGATGCCCTAGTTTTGTATTTTTTTCATTTGGTTGTTCTATTTCTGAATCTCAATCAAGATGATTCAATTTTTTTATGTGGGATTTCGCGTTTGACTTGATTTCTTCGTTTTTCTTTTGTTTTAGTTTATGATTACGATATTCCTCATCTTATTAGTTTTTTCATTCTTGATACAATGATGCAAGAGGTCGTAGTACAGTCACGGTGTTTGAGATGCAAAGGAACACCCGAATCAAATCACCTCTTTGATCACTTTCCCTGTAATTGGGGAACTTATAAAACAGATGTTCTGGTTTGTGGTTTCCTCAGCAAGAAACTTAATTATGAACAGTTGAACTCATAAGAATAATTACAAAGAAAAATTAGGGCGTGAACTTTGAGTACCAGACAGTGCTTTTTCTACCAAGGATGTGTTTTTTGAAGACAAGTAGTTGGAATCGAGACTCGGGTACAAACAAAACTCGTGTCAAGCAAGAGATTGAGTGCTAGGTTTATGAACACACACACACACACACACATATATATAATATATATAATCGTAGAAGTAGATTAATGATTTGTTACATTTGTATGTCAAGTACATGACCCAGAGATGGGGGGAAAGATAGTAGTACACAGGATGTGGGTGACGTGCATTTCCTCGCTTACCTTAATGTTACTTACCACGACGATAGGGGAAGGATACTTGTGTAAATTATGCGGATAACATGCTTTTCCTTGTTGAGCTTAATGTTAAATGTATTACTAGGGGAGTACCTGGTTATGCACATCCGTATGATTTTTTTTCAAGGTGTAAATCAAATTAACGATTAAAATATTCTAAAAGAGATGAGTGGATAAAACTGGTATTCATTTCTTGTTTGGAGCTTTTAGTGATTGCATCACGGGACCTTCTCTCCAGTTTTCTACTTGTCGATTATTTCTTGATAGGGGTTGGGTTAACTAGCAGTGGCAAAGATGAAACTGCAGATATCTAATGCTAATAAGGTCGAGTAGAATGCATTCATAAGCATGTTGTTAAACTCTTTATTCTCCAAAACTTGTCGATTATTTATTGAACATTTTAATAATTTCATATGGTGGAAAATTCTTCTCTTTGCTTTTGCACATCCTAAATGTGGAACGGGTGGTCTAATACACCTATTATATAATTTACCTAAGGGCTGAGACCTCTGTTTTGTTGTTAAAAATGAAGTAATATATCAATAAGCCCGTTGATTTTGCGTATTTGTTTGTTAAATATCAGTGTTCTAACCTGGATGATTTTTCGTCATCTGAAGTCTTTCGCCCCATTCCCTTTTCGCATTATAATTCTTAATTTCTTATGATTCTTGAATGTAGGAGCCTTGTTTTTGGAATTGTTTTATTCTTGTTATGCATGAGTCGATGTCTCTCTCTCTCTCTGAATTTTGTAATTTAATCTTTTGGTTTGTTTTTCAGATTGAAATGAAAATTGCACCTGCTGATTTCCGATTTCCTACAACAAACCAAAGCAGACACTGTTTTACTCGCTACGTGGAGTTTCACTGGTACAGTTTCTAGTTTGATTGCATTATGGTCCTTATCATGTTTCCTGTCAATTGATTATGCTAATTGTGAGAATAGTCCTACATGGGAGAAGGGCTATCTAGCAACCAAGAATATAATGTCTAGGTCTTCTCCATTCATTGCCAATTGGTTTTGAATTGGATGACCACAAACTTAACATGGTAACAGAGCTAAGGCCCCACGTGATAGGCTTAAAAGCCACACATGTTCTACGCCACTAAAAAAAACAATACGTGTTAGGCTAACCACGCCACACGTGAGGGGACATGTGAGAATAGTCCTACATGGGAGAAGAGCTATCTGGCAAGCAAGAATATATTGTTTAGGTCCTCTCCACTCATTGTCAATTGGTTTTGAATTGGATGACCACAAACTTAACACTAATCTTTGCTAGCTATTTTTGGTTGAAAAATAATAAGTGCACTTGTGGTGTTAAATGCAGATGTTTGGCTGCAAGAGGTGAAGAGTCGAGCGAATGTGAGAAGTTTGCCAAATGTTATCGTTCGCTCTGCCCTGGTGAATGGGTGAGTAATAACTAATAAAATTGTTTTCCTCTTCCCCTAGTTAACTGAATTCTTTTGCTAGGTTTTTGGGTTCTTCTACTAAACAGATTAACATCTAGATAAATAACATCCAAGAGAAGAGTTGCGAGTGCTATGTAAAGCATAGAAATGGTTTAGCTTTTGTCTCGAGCCATGGTACAAGAATTCTTTTAATTTGCTGAAACTATAGCTTGCAAGGTTTCAAAAGCATCTGATATATTCAAAAACCTTTTTTTGTGTGGTAAAGTATGAACCCTTTCATTCGGAAATAAATAATGGCCATCGCGAATGACTTAATCAGATTGAGTTTGTTAATTGCTATCTAACTTGGACAGCGGTACATGTTTGGGTCTTTGGAACCAATGCAGGATGTCAGATTAGTGGAAATGGTCATTTATTCTTGCCTTACTTCTTGGTGAATGATTATTACGTTATAACAAAACACATTATGGTCGCCACAAGATTATGTGCAAGTTCACACGTAATTTACATTTAAAACCTCACATTATACCTAAACTACAGAAAGAAAGTATCGATCTTACATAAGTTAGTAGGGAGTACTTGTCCGTCTTGCAATTAGTTTTCATTTAAAACTCAAGTCTAACACGGATATGAGTGAAAAGAAATTTATGGTTTGTGACATTTGTTGATTTCCCCTTTTCCTTGTACTTGACTGATGTATTAAATAATTAAACCATATCGGTCCAACTGTAGCTGCACCAGATTGTTTATCTTTCGGATTGTTAATCTTCGTATCAGATTCATGTAACCAAGTAATGGTTTTCTGATGCAGGTGGAGAGATGGAATGAACAGAGGGAGAATGGAACTTTTCCAGGTCCCCTTTAAACTATTGTTAAGTTTTTGTGAAAGTTGTATGCTCTTAATAAGACAAATAGAGAGGATTTATGTTCCTCAACCACTGTTACTTCATATTTTCTTGCCTTCAAATGGGATTTGAATGTTTTTGATTGCTCAGTACATGAAATTTCTAACTGTTGTTTAGGACAACATCTGTTTTCGGGTCCCTCTCTCTCTATTCAGATTCGAACTGCGGAATTAGTTGAATGGATGATGGGTTAAGAGTTGCTGTTTACCTATGCAAAAGAAAAATGGTTTGCTATTTCTTCTCTGTTGTTTGTACTTCATAGTAGCTAACGGTTAGTTCCTTTTCAAACACAACCAGATTAGACACAAAATGATAGCTTTGGACTCCCCCCCCCCCCCCCCCCCCCCCCCCCC
>BEHA01050247.1:1178850-1233850 GCA_002897215.1 Eschscholzia californica subsp. californica
CACACCCTCCCCATACCCTTATCAATTGCAAAATTCTCCTCAATAATGAGAAAGTGGCAGTTACATAAAGTTGCAAAAGTGAAGACGCAATGAAGAATACTCCATCTTCTCACTCTCCATGTCCCTCAGTTAGAAGAAGAGAAGGGTATTATACCTTAATATACCTTGCTTGATTAGCCGAGTCAAACCAATGCAGCAGAAAGAAGATACAAAAGACTAATGGCCATGGTAAGTAGTATACTGCTGGATAATGATAATTACATAGGGAGAAACCCTAGGCTTTTCCCCTAGGTAATAGTTAGAATCACTACGAATTGATCATATTGAGTTATAAAATATTTGAGATTTAGGTCAATGTATATGCACGATGGATTCGAAACCCTAGGCTTTTCTCCCATTAATTCTTTCACCATAATTATTCGTCTTCTTCAATTGTTTGTTTTCTATATGTATTATTTCGGTTCATCACAACCCATTTGAAAAATCGTTTTAGTTCTCGGTTTAAGAACAAGTTCAACTAGCCTATGTGGATCGATCCCGGTCTTAACAGATTATTACTTGAAGTCCATATACTTGCGGATAGAGATCTTTTCGGATGACCTTTTAGGGGCCATAAAGTTTTTGGCATCGCTGAGGAACACTAAGTTTTAAATTTTTTTTAATCTTGAATTAGGGAGTTTCGGGAATCCTATTTCTATTATGATTTCGACTTTAGAAGCTTATAGAAGGACGTTGATAAAACATAAATAGTGTGAAAAATTCTCAAAAGTTCCATCTTTCTAGCTACATTAGTAGAAGATAGAAAATAAAATAAATTTCCAAACTATCTATCTAGTTAAAAGAGATAGAGTTCTTAGTCTTTACCGCTAAAAAAGATCAAGAAGGGTCTCGATTCGGTTCTAGCAAACCTAAAGAACGCAAGATCAAATTGAATGCTCGGCGTTTGAAGTAGAGAAACTACACAATCTTCGGAAGAAGGCGATTAAATTGAATGATCGGTGTTAAATGTATGACATCTGAAATTCCACTTGAAACATTAGGTGATATCATAACCCAACACCAACTCATATGTATCGGTTAGGTTTTTTTAGGAGAGAGAGAGTCTGCCATGATGTCAGCCTAAAACATTTTTTCTCCCTTCCTTTCCACCAAAATCCCCAAAATCTACCAAACCCTAATCCCCAATCCTACCTTCTAACCCTCTGATCTCACTAAAAGTCAAAGTAATACCAGTAAAAGCCACACAATCCACCAAATCCCAACCTCCACGACTAGTAGTTTCCCAACTGACGGCGACTTTTTGGCATGGGAGTGCACCTTCCCAAGGCAAGAACGTCGAAGGATTGGGCAACGATCGAATCCCAACATCCACTCAAGGCAGAAAGCTAATCACTACTCACTTAACCCACTTTAAGACGCAAAAGCCAGACATCAATCAGATAAGTATCCTTACTCTCTCTCTCGTTTTATCTTTCTTCTTCTTGCTTGTATCTTCTCTTTTTTTTCTCTCTTCTTCATAGTTTTTTGGAGTCTTTATCTCTCTAGAATGTCATCGGTCATCACCGGTACTTGTGAGTAGACCCTACTGGTAAGCAGCGATTCCCGATCCCCCCTGCATGTCGAGCAATCATGATTCATTGGCCTCATCTTTTCGTCTTCTTCACTCTAAACTTTCGAGACTATATAAAAACAAGGTTTCACCCCTCAATCGACACCCAAACACTCTCTTTTCCACCCTCAACTCAAATGGCCTCTCACTTTACCCTGTCTACACATGGAAAACTTACCCTTAGGTTCACCAAACCATCATCGAACCAAGATCTTCAAGCCATTAACTCTGGCTTTATCGCTCGTTGGTGGTGTCTTTATTATGTAGGTCTTTCTTTTATCAAGAAGCATTTGTATCCTCAATCGAGATTTTTCAGAGATCGTGACTTTTTCCCTCTCCAAGGTCTTATTAACACTTTTATCATCAAACCTAAAAGCCTTTTTATTCTTAATGCTCTGAATTTTGGTCGTCCCTGGATCTTCAGAGGGATGATGCTAGTAATGAAACAAGTTGAGTTCCCTTTAGCTAAAAGGATTGATGATCTGTTCTTCGAGCCAATGTGGTGCACATTATATAATGTTCCTCTAGCTTTGCAAAACAAGGAAGATTTTGACACCATATTTGACTGTATGGGGAAGATTATCCAAATCAAACCTCGTAACTTTGGCCCCATCAGAAAGCAAGTCATCAGAGTTCACTTCTTATATGATAAACGCGCTCGTCTCTTAGCTATCATCAACCCCATCTTCTCTGATGGTGAGCATGAGATCAAAATCAGCTACTTCAAGTTTCCTGGGGCTATCTGCCAGATATGCAGAATAGTCGACCACCCCCTCAACCACTGTCCCATCTATGGTCATAATACAGATGAGGAAGAAGATGAAGCCACTGAACCAATGGAAGATAATTTAGATATCCCTCATAACCCTCTACCCCTGAAGCTCCTCTACTTCTAGCCCCACCTCCCTCTCCTGTTCACCAAGTCACTCCACCTCATCTCATCTTTCCTTCCTCTAGCAGAAGGGAAAGATTCAACCCTAAAATCCTATCTATCAGCTCTATTGAACCCATGGAGGACAATAATCACTCGCATGCAATGCTTATTGTCAATGATGAAGCAATCAACTACCTGGAAGATTCTATGCTTCTTAATAGGAGCCTTAACATCATCACTAAGAGGGAAGAGGAAGACCCTGCTTCTTTATCTGAGGAGTCCAACTAAGTCTGGTGATCGTTTAGGTTTTCAGCTGTTTCTAGTTTTCTTTCTAGTTGTCTTTCTAGTTGTCCTGGGCTGTCTGGTTCTGTCTGTTTAGTTTTAAGTTTGTCTAGTTTCTTCTGTTTTTCCTTTGTCTTGCAGGTACCTGCACAATAGCCCACTTTTGGTTAAGTCTTGCCTTACTTTAGATTAAGTGGAGAATTTTCAGCTTCTTTGGTATAAGAAACTGAAGTCTGAAATTTTCTTTTGTTAGCCTTTTGTCAGATGTACCTGCTTGTCCTGTTAGGACCGTTAATTCAGTTTACTTATTAGATTTTGTTGTTTCCCTGTCTTCTTTTCTTAGCTTTAGTTATTGCTTTCACTTTGCTTTACTTTCTAGTATCTTCCTGTCTTTCCTTGTGTTTTATTTTAGCTTGATTTGCTTTCTTCTCTCTTAAATTTAGTTCTAGCTTCTAGTTATGAATCCCATTAGAGATCATCAGGAGCAGGCAAACGACATTTCCATCTTAGCTTAAAATGTCAGAGGTTGTGGTAATTTTACTAATAGAAAACACTTCAATAACTTGATCAAGGAACATAGACCTGATATCATCATTCTTTCAGAAACCAAGTGCATCAACACTAATCTGCATAAACTACTTAACATGTACACTAACTACAAGCACCACACGGTTGAATCTGCTAATAAGGCGGTGGTGGGTCTGGCCATTTTTTTGGAACATGGAATGTCAGTTGGACATTATAGAGGTACACTAGCTACAAGCACCACACGGTTGAACTTGCTAATAAGGCGGTGGGTCTGGCCATTTTTTGGAACATGGAATGCCAGTTGGACATTATAGAGGTCAACCCCAATATGATTAATGCTAGAGGCACCCATTTTACACATAACTATAATTTTGACATAACGGGCTCCTATGGAAGCCCGTATAAGCATAATAAGATGCAACCATGGGAAGAGCTTTCTAAGCACACTCCTAACAATCACAACAAGTGGGTGCTTATAAGAGATCTCAACAGTATCCTTCACCCGAATGATAAAGTAGGAGGCTCGGATGCCCAACATGCCCCCACCTCCAAAATAAACAAAGTAATCAATGAGTTGGGCCTCCAGAACATTGGTTATAGAGGACCTCCTTTTACTTGGTCCAACAAACAATCTAGAGACTGCTTAATCCAAAAGAGACTTGATCGAGCTTTGACCAACCACCAGTGGCTCTTGAATAATCCTGACACCCTCCTCACTCACCTCCCTGGTGCAGGGTTACGGATGTGTCTAACACACCTTTTCTAGTGTTTATTGCGGAATCTCAAACATCTAAACTCCCAGGATCTAATTATACATGAACTAATCAATGAACTAGATATGGAAAGATGATTACCTATAATCGCTTTCCCAGAACAAAATTCCGACAAGATTCGGAAGATCAAGAACTCCAATTGTAGTTCCTCTACTCGAGGCACCGAGTGTATGACTTGAACTCCCTCCTTCGAGTTAGCTAGAACTTTCTTGAAGGTTGAGATGAAGAACACCTTCTTCTTGACTAGAAAACCGAGAAAACTCATTTTCTCTCTTTTGGCTTTTCTCTCGAAAAGCTCTCTTGAATTGTCTCTTGATTTCCGTCCATAATTATGTCTTAAGGAGGTCTATTTATAGGGACCATAGAGAAGGTATTTGACCTAAACTAGGATTCCTAAAATATCTCCTTCGAGACATATCTTTTTGTGTCCCATATGAAACCCTAAAAGGGTTTATGTGTGGCCGGCCAATATAAGCCTCTATGGGCTTTATGGCCGGCCCACACAAGGGGTCTAACCGGCCATGTGCTGGCCGGCCCCTTCCTAAGGTCGGCCATCACCTGGTCGGCCCCTTTATGGGCACCCCCGGGTTCCTGTCCGGACTTTTCCGAACTCCTTTTGGCCTCAAATAATGGATCCAATCCACTTATTTGCCACTTTATATCTAGTCAATATCTCTCCGTTCAAACCATCACTCTTATGTGTAACCCTTGTAGGATCCGGTCTATGTTAGCCGCGGATTATCGAAGTTATCCGACGATCGTAGTTGGCTTCTAGCTAAGCATTACAACCCCTAATTCGACCGGGTTAATGATCTTCCAAATAAGGTCATTATTATCCTATTCGCCAAATTGTACGCATTGTCATCTTGATCGAAGGACTTTACTTAAAAGGATACCTGATGAGACATTAAAATGTCCCATTTGAATCTCTTAACTCGGGCCAGTTAGATCAATTCGAGCAGTTACTCTGATGAAGAATGTGTTTCTTTTATCCAAGAGTCTTTCACAGAATTGAACTCGAAAAATAGCTAAAATCGGGAGAAAGACATGCTAGGGGCATTATGGTCATTTGCTGGTCCTGGAAATCTTAACTAACATTGGTGCTCGGATGAGAAGCGGGGTCCATGACGAGTCCGTAGGCGAAAACAGAAGTCGAATCGGAGTCCGGATGCGAAAACTAGGATGGGTCAAACTTAGTTGACCAAGTCAGCTAGAGGACACGTGGCGCAAATCTATCAGGATGACACGGTGCAATCTGACGGCAGCAGGTTTGTGTGGTACATCTTCGGGCTCCATGGGAGAGCGCTCTGGACTTACCTGAAGCATGGTGCGGTACTCAAGCGCGTCCAAGCTTCAGTAATCCTTCGGAGATCTGACGGTCTTGAGATGCACGTTATTGGATCAAACGGTCAGATAGTTTCCTAAACGTACATCGCGATGCACTGCATCGTTAGCTTTGACAGCTCACACGAATGCTTTAACCGGTTGGTCAGTCCCACGATTTCTGTCAAGTAGTTCCTTTATCTCTTATTTTCTGTTTCTCTCTCTTTCCATTCAAATTAAAGTCAGGAATATCATGAAAGAGAGCCGAAAGAAAACAAATATGAATGGAAGGATAGGGAAATATCAACAGTAGATCAGACTCCCTTGCTCTCCATCAAATATCTCTATAGAGAGGGAAGGAAAGTTGTTTTAAATATTGAGAGAGAGAGAATCGAATCAAAGAATAGAAAGAAGCAAAATGGAGAGATTGAGATAGACATGAAGATTGCTCACTGATTGAGCTAGAGAGAATATCATGGAGATATCTCTAAACATAGAAGAAGAAGTTGATTGAATTGCAATTTTCAGAGATATTTTCTAGAGATTCGGCTGCTGCTATTTTAGACAAATCAGAGATGAGTTTTTAGAAGGATTGGACAGAGTGAGCTGTTGAAGATATTTTTAGAGAGAGAAAGGACCGTTCCTGGATTTCTTCTTCTTCTCTACCTATATATAACATAGAACAGGGCCTTAGAAGGGCATCTCGGTTGGGAGAGGAGCCTCTCTGGAGCTTCAATTATACAAAATTTATATAGAGAGAGTGGAGTAGATCAGGGATTTTAGAAAAAACAGAGTTATCAGAAATCTCCATTCGGCTAAAAGAAGACCCATCATCATCGTTCCTTCTTCTTTTATTGTTTCTTTATTTTTGTCAGAGAAAGAAAGAAACATAGATTGATAGAGAGGGATTGAGTGATTGTAGAGAAAGAAATTAATAGAGAGAGAAACAGTGGTTGTTTAGAGATTGATAAATTGTAATCAAGAGATTTTAATCATCTTTTCTTTTTCTCCTTTTTCTCCTGTTTTCTGAATTTTTGTGAGAGAAAGAAAGAAACAGAGAGTTATAGAGAGAGAAAGGAAGAGTTTAGAAGGAGATTAAGTCGGTTTTCAGAAAGTAGAGAGAGAAAAAGAGTTGGGGAAGACGAGAAAATCAGTGTTAAAATAATTTTCCCACAGAGAAATCGTTTCCAAGAAGACGAGAAAATCGATTTCCTTTAGGGTCTGATTGGTCTGTTTGTCTGGAAAATAACGAAAACAGAAGGAAAATGCTTCCCTAAGGCTCTGTTTGGTTGCAAATCAGCAAGAAAGTTAATTCTCTTACTCTCATACTTTTATATGTTTAAATATTTATGGGAGATTTGCTGTTTGGACCCTCTTTCTTATAATCGACTTGCTGTTCGGACTCCCTTTTTCCAGAGTTGCATTTTGGACTCCCTTTTTCAAGAAAAAAGTTAGATATAACATCTCAAGAGAGAAAAATACTATTTTACCCTTTAGTTAACCTCACCCAACTTAAGTTGATAACTCACAAGTAATCATGGTAATTATTAATTGATTTTAATTACCTGAAAATTAATTTCATTTTGTTTGTTCTCGATCGATCTGGTTATACTAGTTAGAGTAAACGGTTTAGATCTTTTCATTACTTCAAATTCAATCCAAGGTCACACTAGTACCAGACAAAAATCTCCATTTCTAAATTCCTTGTTCTCTCTTCTCTCTCCCTCTATACCCTTTTCTTCAAATGGCTTCCAAAAATCAGAATAAACTACCAGCAAGCAACATCCCTCTTCTTCCTCTTTCAGATGCAAGGTCGATTTCCTTCTCTCTCTACCCTTTCTCTATCTATTCCTGTAAGTTTCATGGTGATTGGTTTTGAATTTAGTTGATTTGGATTTTTTTTTTTTTGCAGAAACAATATAGTAGCTTAGATGATAATCAATTAGATAGAAGGAAGAGTATAGGAGGTGGGAAAATGGTTGGACAAGCAAATAGTGGTATAAAACAAACACAAGCTTTTTCACTGATGATGAATGTTTCTCAAGATCTCTCTGTGACAAGTGAATCTGTTGCTAATGGTGTTCTGATTGTGGATCTGTTGAATACACTAAAGATGATGTTGAAGCCCTATTAAATGAGAAGATGAAAGGGAAAACTAAGTTTGATTACAAGGTTACTTACCAAGATTAGTCCTTTCTTTAGGGGTTTTTATATATATTTAGTAATGAATCTTAGGGCTAATTGTGTTTAGTAATGACTGAATGTATTAAAAAGTTGAAAACAAAAAAAATGATCTTGAGAACAACAAAAAACACAAAAAAAAAAAAAAAAATCAAATCTGAGTACTCATGAGTTAAATAAATTAGGGGGGGGGGGTCTAAAGTGCAATATTGATTATATAAGGGTAAAGTAGGAATTGCTCAAAGTATAACTTTAGAAACGGAATATTCCTAAGAGATTCCGTCAAAAGGAGTCCAAAATGCAACTCTGGAAAAAGGGAGTCCAAACAGCAAGTCGATTATATGAAAGGGGGTCCAAACAGCAAATCTCCCAATATTTATCTCTCAACATGAGTAGCTAATTTTCTAATCTAGGAGTTTTGATGAAATTATGATTGCATGAATACTGACTTATTATCTTAATAATTTGATAAGCAATTCATATATATTGATTTCCGATAAATAGTTGTATTTCTTCGTCGATTGTAATTCTGAGTTGATTCGTCATATTTAGAGTAACATCTTTAATGACCAATGCTTCTAGTTGATAGCCAAATTTTATATGTCTAATTCTTTCATTGCTTATGCTTCACAAATCTTGATTCATCATGTTTAGGTTAGATTCTTTAATGATGAATACTTGATAGTTGATAGGTAATAGTTAGAGTCGTTAAGAATTGATTATATTGAGTCATAAGAGATATGAGATTGAAGTCGACGTTTATGTATGACTAGAATGGACTCGAAACCCTATACTTCTTCCCCCGTTGATCTTAACTGTTATTAGTTGTCTTCGTTATTGTTATTATATTTTATCACCAAAAACCAATCTTAAACGAAAACGTGTTAGTTCTAAATTTTAGAATAGGTTTCACTTAGTCCCTGCGGATCGACCCGGTCTTACCGGAATTATTACTTGACGCCCGTATACTTGCGGGTATAAACCTTTTAGGGTAACCTTTTAGGCCCATCAATACCGTTCCTCCGGACCGAGGGAATATATCCTTCATTCTCCCACTTGTACTTAGAACAAGTGTAATGCTCGATTCCCATGTCTTTTCATATCTCATCTGATATGTCATACTTATCAGACTTTCTTGATCCCGGGAACAAACTGTCAAATCAAATGATTAACTCTTAATCCATTTGAGCATGGCCATGCATTTTCCAGTTATTTCTCATCAAGTGGCCCGAAGATATTTTATCCTGATTTTACTCAGGAAGATATATTCCATTCTTGTACTCCCACTCAATTTCATGTCTATCCTGTCTCCCCCAGTAATCCGCCTTTATAACCTCATTTTACGGCGCGGCGTTTAACGGTGCCAAAGTTCGATATTCCTTACACAAACTGAGTGAGTACTCATGTTTTGAGGAATCTCTCTGATTTGCTAAATGAGAGTTATGACATCTCATGACTTCTTCTCTTGAAGTACTCTCATTTGGCGGGTTTCCAGTGTATCAACTTATACACCCATGAAGTTGACTTTGAGTACTCCTATTCCCATATCCCAAGAAACAGCGCTATCTCGTCAATCACTCATGCTAGTCTTCTTAAGTCATTGTTGTCCAACCAATGACCTGGACTAGGGATTCTTATAATGGTGTGCTTCCATGTTCACTTAGTAGGGTTTCTTTCATTAGATCACGTATTTAATAAACCTACCTGGAACAATCCATTATTTTGGACTGTCATCTAACTTCTAAACCATGATTTAGACGAAATAAACTGAGTTTATTTCGGATAACAAGAGTTTGTAAATATTGAGCACCGCGTAAACTCTTTTACGTTTCTCAAATTCACAAGTCTTTTTAAGATTTTCTTCCTTAATCCTAATTCCTTAGATCCGTTCATCTTCTATGTCCGTTCTAAGGTGACAGTTTAGTTTATGTTTTTCACTTCGCTTATTATTATCATGCTTCAGAACTTCTTCGTAAGCTATTATGGTAATGTCAATTTCTTGAACTGAAATCAGCACTTCCCAAGTTCTAATTCTGGTTTCTTATCTAGTAGAGTTAGCAACGACTCCCAACATGAAAACTCCTTTTCATCTGTTCGTCCTTCCTAAAAGATTCTTATCTTTATTTTCGGAAGATTGCTTTTATGACTTTCTTCAACTTCTGTTTTCAGAGACATAATTTTGAATGCTCTCAGCACTCTCGGTCCTTTCTCTGACTTTCATGGGTGACGACATCTTTTGTACTCGAAGTACATTTTAGATGTGCGGGTAAACATCAATCATCTCCATGATCGATCTTATGTTTTCCTGACATAAGTATTTCTCTCATGTTCTGCTTTTGCTTGTAAGGATTTCCAAATTTTGAGTTTCGCTAAGCAGGTCTCATGTGAGATGGGTGGAAACTCTTCTCCAAGAATTCTTGATCTCTTTCAAAACTTCTTTTGAAATGAGTCTCTTCATCACTTTAATCTATTGACATAGATTGTGATGCCCTAATAAATTTACCCTCGTCTCTTGTCCTATTGAGTCAGTTCTCTAACTGTTTTTCTCAATCCCAGTATGTCTCCACATACAGGACTTTGAAATGATATTGTTACACTCCCACTTACCTTTTTGTCGAACAAGACAATTCATTCTAAGAAATTGAATCCAATCAAATTTCTTTGCGAATGTTAGAGCCCCACTCCTTTTAGATCTCATCTCTTTAGACTCTCAGTCTAAACTCAGAATAGTTTTGCTATAGTTTCTGTGAATCTTCTCTATGACTCACTCGGGGTTTTGAGCAATACCTTCTTAGTTTCTTTAAGAGGTTTCATCGTGAGTAATTTCTTACTCTCGTTATGGAAAGTAACTCCTTACTTCCATTATAGCGAGTATCTCTTTACTCCCATTTGTTGTTCTTTCTATTCGAACTTCTTTCGAATGTTTTATTTCATCCCACGTGTCCAATTATCAAAGAACGCTTTTATTTTTAATAGGACACCATCGAGAGCAACAATCTAATTGTGTTTCGATGATTTGTGGAAAACCCCGTTATTCTTCGCTTGAAGAATCTATGTCTTAAAGGTCTTTAGACTTGGAATAAAAGATCATTTTAGAACTCTTCTAAAATCCATATTCGTATGGAATCCCTTTATTCACTATAGCTTTCTAGGTCTTAGTGGTATGACTTTTGTGCATTTAGACTTTTGCTTTCGGAAAACTTTATGACTTTTAGACTTATGATCTTATCATAATCTTTTAGTCAGATTTGATCCTTACTTGATTCAGGTTTAGTCTCCAAGACTTCCTTAAATCTAGTATTTAGTATATTCCAGTCACATTAATTACTTTCTTATGTCTAACATAAGCTTTTAGTGAGTAATTGACTCTTGAGATCTTGTCAAGTACATTTGTTTGAACCATGATTAACTATCGTTGAGGGATACGAGATCACTCAACTTTTAGCTTCATCCATGTTCTTTCAAATTTGTTTGACTAGATTAGAATAACTAAATTAGATTCTTTGGTATAATTCTGTAAAAGTTGAGTAGGCATCTTTTAAGAACATCATAAAATATTGAATATTTTATTTATCTCCATAATCTCATTACAGAGTCAATGTTCGAAAAAGAAAAAGGAAAACTAAAACTAATTTAGAGTTATCCTTATGGAGTCCATGATCCTTCTCTAGCTTGATACAACAACTATTGCTCCTTTTAGTTTTTGACAGGTTCATCTCCTTACTTATTAAATACTCAGCTTCCACTTGTTCCTGTCGTTCATAATGAAAAGAACAATTTCAGGTATTCAATACCTTTTGTGGAATTGTATTTAATTGAATTAACTTTTAATATATTTTACCTTGACCAGAAACCACCTTTCCGTTCTTTTTATCTTCCAGGAATTTGGGACAGTTTCTCTTCCAATGGCCTATGCCATTGCAGTAGAAACAGTTGGAATCAGATTGGGCACTTCTGTTTTTGGCAACATGTTTGCCTTTCCATTTGCCCATCTTCTTCTTCTTGAATCTCTGCTTTCCTTCCTTTCTAAATCCCTTTTCCTTTTGAACCATCAGAATTTCTTTCTTAGGTTCCACCACTGCGATATTCTCTTCGGCTGTCTGGAGCATAGCGTGCAGTTCTTCTAGAGATTTATCCCATCCATTCATGTTGTAGTGCATTCTAAACTGACTGAACCCATCATGAAGTGAATGCAGGATAATATCTGTGGCAAAATCTCGGCCATGGTCGACTCCAAGTCGAGCTAGTTTCTCAAAATGACTAATCATTTTGAAAACATGTGGCTCTACAGGCTTTCCCTTCTTAAGGCGCATATCCAATATTGCCTTTGAAGTCTCATACCTTTCCATCCTCGACTTCTTTTGGAAAAAATTCCTAAGTTGTCGAATCATAGTGTAAGCATCCATGTGAATGAACTTATCCTAAAGATTAGGTTCCATGGTTGCTAACATAAGGCATGTTACGGGTTCAGCCTTCTTTTGGAGACTTCTTTCCGAATCTATCTCCTCATCTGTCGAATCTTCAGTGATTATCGGAAGTGGTGTGTCTAGAATTCTTGCCTTGTTTTCGGATCTGAGAACGAGTTCCAGATTCCATTCCCATACAATGAAGTTATCTCCGTTCAGTTTTTCTTTCTCTAGTAGCCAACGGATGTTGAAGGATTCTTTGGTTGTCATAATTAAACTACATGTAAGAAACGCGAAGTGATTTAAACTTGTTATCCTGGCATAATTCATGTATGCCTATATTATTCTATATTTGTCGTCCCCTAAGAATAATATAATTCCAAGATCTCATTCCTCCGGAATTAAGCGTACTAAGGCACTGCCCTTAATCCATCCCTTTTGCTGACTCATTGAGAATAACCATCTAGACATGTAGATATCTGCTATAAATTTACCCGTATTATCCCGAGGTAAAAGATGACACTCTGCAAAGGCCGACCCACCATCAATGAACAAGGGACAACAGGTGTCTTAATCTGGGTAGGCATTTACTCAAAATTCTTTTTGGGACTTTTTACTTAATTTATCAAGTTGCGTTACTGTGAACTCTGGCATAACCAATTATGATTTATTACGTAAAGTTTATGTGGGTTTGCGTAAAGATTTCTTACTTCTTTTAGTATTACCCCTAAAAGATCTCATCTTTTAGGTTATTTCTTGTTCGCCTACGGCTCGTACGGATTCTTATCTTTGGACCACCATTGAGTACTCCCACTCGAATCATGATCTCATCATTCGATTCGTCAATGGCTACTTAAGACCCTATACTCTAAGTTTTATTTGGGCACTTTCACTTGTGCTTAGGAACAAGAAACGTTTACCTAACTAAAGGTATACTAAGCTACGCAATCACATAAAATATATATACATCCAGAAATATGACAATCATATAAGATAAAGTATGTATCCTAGATTCGTTTCTAGGTTCGCTATGTCTCGTATAGCTAATTGTGGGAAATTGTGACATTCCTATGTCTAACGTGAGTTCTAAGTCTATTTTCGTAAAATACGGACTTATACCATGTTATGTTTCTTCCTTAATGATTTCCAAACTCGATTCTAGGAAAAACTCCGTTTGGGTCATCCGATGGCCCGGGTCAATTTCGGAAAAATAAGTTTGAAATTCGGAGAAAAAGTTTGAAAAACTCCCACTCGGGTCAAGATCCAAAATTTTCGTGTCAAACTCAAAAATGGACCCAAGTCAACTTTGGTAAAACCCTGGACAGACCCTGGTCAAACCCTGGTCAAATCCTTGGTCAAACCCTGGTCAAACCCTTAGTCAAACCCTAGTGGAACTCGGTCTAGGGACCTTTGACCAGTCAAGGATGAACCAGGGTCGGTCAAAGTCAAGGTCAAGGTCCGGACCCGGACGACACGTTTCGAGCCGTGTCGTGTCCGTCGGGTGGACGCGTCCTGGCCCTAGGCCAGACCCGTCCCATGGACCACAGACGCGTCTGTCCGAGTTCGTAGCACCTCGGATCGCATCCGAGATGCTAGGGATGCGTCGGACGCGTCCCTAGGATGCGTTCTAGCCCGTCTCGGACTAGGAGTCCGAGACGGCCTAGGGCTTATCCAGACGCGTCTGGAGTCGTCCAAGAAAATCGCGTCTTGGTCTAATCCGAGACGCGTCCGAAGATATCGCAGGTCGCGTCTGGAAGACGCGACCTTTCCGAGATATACTCGGATATCCCAGTCCGTGTCGGATTGGGATGCGTCCTAAACAATCTCGGAGTCCCAGTCCGAGACGGACTAGGACGCGTCTAGGCCAGTCCGGCCCGGGACAGACTTCATCTTCCTCCTATTTTCTTGCTATCCCTTGATTTTCTTGTTGTTTCTTCATGGTTCAGTTGCTGTTTTTCACTATTTTTGATGATTTTCATCATCAAAACAGTCGGTTTTGACGATTTTCATCATCGAAACAGTCGGTTTTGACCCTTTTTTGCTAAATTTCAAAACCCTAAAACTAGTTTTCGAAAACCTTTTTAAAAAAACTAAAGTTTTAGTGTATTAGGCTATTGAGTCTACATCAAAAAACCTAATTTTCATGTTCAAATCTTTATTTAAGCAATGGTGTTTTCTCGTCATTCAAGCTCGAATCTTATTCGTCTAGTCAAAGATAGTTTCATATAACCGGCTCTGATACTACTGTAGGGTTACGGATGTGTCTAACACACCTTTTCTAGTGTTTATTGCGGAATCTCAAACATCTAATGTTAACACTAGACTCCCACGATCTAATTATACATGAACTAATCAATGAACTAGATATGGAAAGATGATTACCTTTAATCGCTTTCTCACGAACAAAATTCCGACAAGATTCGGAAGATCAAGAACTCCAATTGTAGTTCCTCTACTCGAGACACCGATTGTATGACTTGAACTCCCTCCTTCGAGTTAGCTAGAACTCTCTTGAAGGTTGAGATGAAGAACACCTTCTTCTTGACTAGATAATCGAGAAAACTCATTTTCTCTCTTTTGGCTTTTCTCTCTAAAAGCTCTCTTGAATTGTCTCTTGATTTCCGTCCATAATTATGTCTTAAGGAGGTCTATTTATAGGGACCATAGAGAAGGTATTTGACCCAAACTAGGATTCCTAAAATATTTCCTTCAAGACATATCTTTTTGTGTCCCATATGAAACCCTAAAAGGGTTTATGTGTGGCCGGCCAATATAAGCCTCTATGGGCTTTATGGTCGGCCCACACAAGGGGTCTAACCGGCCATGTGCTGGCCGGCCCCTTCCTAAGGTCGACCATCACATGGTCGGCCCTTTATGGGCACCCCCCGGGCACCCTTTTTAGCCCGGGGTTATGTACACTTGTCCGGACTTTTCCGAACTCCTTTTGGCCTCAAATAATGGATCCAATCAAGTTATTTGCTACTTTATATCTAGTCAATATCTCTTCGTTCAAACCATCACTCTTATGTGTAACCCTTGTAGGATCCGGTCTATGTTAGCTGCGGATTACCGAAGTTATCCGACGATCGTAGTTGACTTCTAGCTAAGCATTATGATTCCATATTCGACCGGACTAATGATCTTCCAAATAAGGTCATTATGATCCTATTCGCCAAATCGTACGCATTGTCATCTTGATCAAAGGACATCCCTTAGAAGGATACCATTCATCCGGACCGAGGGAATATATCCTTCACCTGGTATGGGCTTTGATGATGAGACATGAAACAGTCTCATTTGAATCTCTTAACTCGGGTTAGTTAGTCCAGTTCGAGCGGTTACTCTGATGATTTGTTTGATTTTCTTTCTCAGATCTCATTTACGGAGTTCGATGCGAAAACATCGTGATAAAGACATACTTGAGGGGCATTCTGGTCATTTTAATGACAAGGGTATTCTGTTCAATATTAGTGCTCAGGTGAAAGTGGAGTTCATGACGAGTCCGTAGGCGAAAACGGAAGTGAAATCGAAACTCGGATGAGGAAACTAGAGCGGGTCAAAGTTTGAATCAAATTAGTTGACTAAAAGTCAACATATATTGTGTGACATGTGGACGCACGGATTAGCAAGTATTAGATGGTCTCCAATACTCTTCTTGATGACCCTAGCCACAACAAAGTTTTGCCACTTTAAAGGATTAGCACCCACCAATCCTCTAGCCAGCTCACCACACGTGATTGTTTCATTCCACCAAATTTTGGGTTGTTTCATTCCATACCTATCATGGTATTTATCTGTTTAGTATTAAAAGGTGAAGTAATAATCTAGAAATGGAAAGAACAGAGAGAGAGCAGCTGAAATGATTCGAAGAGATTTTCGAATATCAACCAAACAGAGAAAGGAGATGGAGATGGCTGAGATTTTTAAAGATAAGGAAAGATGATCAAGAAGGAAAGAGAGATATTCTCTTTGACATGCTCGGTTGGCAAAGAAAGGTAGGCAAAAATTCTCATCATCTCTCCTTCTCCTAAGTCCGGTAAATCTTTAACAAAAAAAGCAAGAAACATATCTAGAGAGAGGAGGATGATTGAAAGTATTTTGGATAGATATGAAGTGGCGATTCGAAATACAGAGGAGCTGATCGGTTATCATTCTATGATGAGATATTTTAGAGAGAGATAGAAATACTGATGGAGATCTTATGTTATATTGAAAGGAGTTCTTGGTTGGAATTGGGTGTATATTTTCTAGAGAGATAAGAATCAGAGAAGATTTGATTGAAAGAGTTTTACTCCTTTCTTTTCCTATATAAACAGAGAATGAAGAATGGAGGAAGATCTCATCTTTGGAGGTCTGAATCCTCTCAAAAAGCTCAACTAACAGAAAAATCAGAGAGAGAGAAAGAGAAACAGAGCACCATCATCTTTTATTGTAACATCTTTATCTTCTGTAATCTTTTCTTTTTTGTGAGAGAAAAGAGAGATTCATAGAGAGAAAGAGTGGCTGTAAAGAGATTGATAGAGAAAATTGTAATCAATCAAGAGGTTTAACAGTGTTCATCATCTTTTCTTCTTCTCCTCCTGTTTTCTGATTTTTGTGAGAAAAAGAAAGAAAACAGTGGGTTATAGAGAGAAAAAGAAAGAGTTCAGAAAGAGAGAAACAGAAGAGAGATAGAGAAAAAACGCTTGGAAAATAATTTTCCCAGAGGGAAAGTATTTCGGAGAAGACGAGAAAATTATTTTCCTTAAGGGTGCGTTTGGCTGCAAGTGGAAAATAAGTGAGAAAAGTTCTGTTTTCCTTCCATTTTCTCTTATTCTTCATATTGATTTTAATCTTTGATCATGATTAGCTAAGACTCTTAATCTAGGGTTGATGATGAAACCATATTCGACCTTTTAGAAACATAAGTTATTTGGTTAATTCTTTAAATGTGATTTAATGTCTAAATTGTTTTTAATTTGTCAAGTCGATTATCTTTTCACTATCTATGCTTTTAGGTTTGATGCATCGTGCTTAGGTTAAATCCTTTGACGATGCATACTTATTGATTGATAGATAGTAGTTTGGAAATTCATTTCTCAAAATAAAACAATTACAATTTCATGAGTTAAACACCGATTTTATCGAAAACATCTCCCGGAATCAGGATAGTTCATTATCCAAAATTCTGAGTTATAGGAAAAGAGAATTTATTAGATATTGATTCTAAAAGTGATTTTATTGTGTGGATTCCAAAACCCTAGGCTTTCTCCCCCATTTGAGTTCATTTTCATTCCGTTATTTTATTTTAATATTTTAACACTAAAACCATTTTCAAAACCGTCTTACTTCCAAGTCTTAGAATAGGTTTCACTTAGTCTCTGAGGAACGAACCGGTCTTACCGGAATTATCACTTGACGCCCGTATACTTGCGGGTGGTGACCTATTTAGGGTAACTTTCTAGGCCCATCATTTGACAATGTACTCGTCCTTCTTACCACCAGGAAAACCACTGTCTTCGGGCATCGCCCCTTCAAATTCATTAGAACCTGGATGTCCCACCCTGAGTGTGCCAAATTCATTAAAAACAACTGGCTCACACAACCTCTCCCCATCCAACCCAAACTCAATTCTCTTGGCATTAAACTCTCTAAATGGAATAAAAATGTTTTTGGCCATATCGAAACCAAGATCAAAGTGCTCACCAAAAACCTCCAAAACAATCAGGACCATCAATCCTACCATAATATCCTTAGCCAGCTTGAAGACCTTTTCCTCAAACAAGAGTGTATTTGGAAAGAGAAATCTCGTAATGCGTCCATCACCCTCGGTGATCGCAATACTAAATACTTCCATTCCAGAGCAACTAACCGTAACAGGAAAAATCAAATTAACTCCATCAAAAGGGCTAACAACACTTGGGTAGGTGATCCGGCTGAAATAGCTACTATCTTTTCAACTCATCTCCTGAATATCTCCACTTCTGAAGGTAACAATATTTCTGACAACATCCTCAACCTCTTTACCCTTCATGTCACTCATTCTGACAATTACATCCTTACCTTCATTCCAGTTGAGGAAGAAGTCAAATCTGCGGTTCTCTCCCTGAAACTAGATGCGGCTCTGATGGTTATCCTCCTTTATTCTATCAAACCAACTAGGATACGGTCGAAAAAGATTTGCTTGACATGGCAATCACACCCACATTTTCTTACTCTCTAAATCCAAAAGCCCCCAGTCCCTGGCTGATTTCAGACCGTAAGCCATCTCAATACAACCTACAAGATAATCACCACAATTTTAGCCAATCGCCTGAAAACCCTTCTCCCTGACATAATCTCTCCGTTTCAAGCCGCCTACATTCAGGGTAGGCAAATTACAGATAATATCATCAGCAACCAGGAATTAGTCCATTACTTCAAAAAGATCAAGGGCTCAAAAAGTTACTTCGGTCTTAAACTTGACATGTCTAAAGCTTTTGATAGGATTGAATGGAATTACATTGAGATTATCATGAGTAAGTTGGGTTTTTCTAACCATTGGATCAGACTCATCCACTCTTGCCTTACCTCCTCTTATATGGTTGTTCTGATCAATGGGCGTCCTGGCTCTTCCTTTAATGGTAGTAGGGGAATGAGACAGGGTGACCCCCTCTCTCCTTTCATTTTCACTCTAGTCATGGAGGGTCTCAGCAGACTGCTTGAGAATACTAATTCCACTGACCAATTCATAGGCTTCCCATTTCAACCTCCAATACCAATATCAGACATCTTCTATTTCCTGATGATTGCATCATCTTTGCTCAAAACTCGCTCGAAAATATTCACATTATCAAGAATATCCTTCAAACCTTCAGCGAGGCTTCCGACCAAATGATGAAACACTCTAAGTGCACAATCTTTTTCTCTAAAAACTCTCATCCTAAATTCAAGAGAATGATCATTCGTACTCTTAAAGTTAGACAATTCTCTTCCCTCGATAAATACCTTGGCACTAATATCTTTATGGGAGCCAACAAAAAGCAAGCCTCCTCCTCTCTTCTGTCACAAATCCAGCGCAAACTCTCTAAATGGCAAACTAATCTTCTTTCACAAGCTGGCCGCTCGATTGTTATTTCCACAATCGCAGTGGCCGTTCCCCGATACTAAATGCAATGTTTTACCCCCCCCCAAGGTATTAGCAATAGCATTGAGACCCTTCAAAGGTCTTTCTGGTGGGAAAAATCTAAAACCATTCACACAGTCAACTGGTCTCAAATCTGTCTTCCCCGCAAGATTAGGGGATTAGGTTTTCGTCTTCCCAATCTTGATAATCAAGCATTCATTGGAAAATTAACATGAAAACTCATAAATAACCCTCAGACCCTCTGGGTCAAAATCCTCGAAGCTAAATACTACCCGAATAACCAAAAACCTGCTTCCCCCAAAGCTAATCACTCTGACTTTGGAAGTCCCTCTACAAGCAATACACTCAAATCTCCAGTTTGATCTTTTGGGACATTAATCAGGGAACCAATATAAACATTTCACATGATTTCTGGATCTCTGATCACTCCCCACCAGTACACAACTCCAGAAATGTTGATATCAACCAGGTGGCCCAACCCATCATTCAAAATACTTGAAATATTAATCTTCTTAATCAATGTTTTAATTCAGATATTGCTAATGTTATTCTTAGTATTAACTTGCAGGTGCACAAAGAGGATGAAGCAAAATGGCCATTAACTAAAGCAGGAAACTACACCATTAGCTCAATGTATTATCATTTAAGGACTGCAGGAAATCACAATACTACTGAAAGGGTGGAGTGGAACTTCATATGGAATATCATGATATTAATACTACACCGAGAATCAAATTATTCTTGTGGAAATGCTGTACCAATTACTTACCCGTTTGAGGTAAAATCGGTAAATTTATAGGCCAAAATTACTCTTATCCTTACTGTGATGAAACAAAATCTCATTCCCATGCATTACTTCATTGCCCTTTTGTTAGAACGATATGGTTCTTCTATAATATCAGAACAGATGCAGTTACAGATGTCAAAGATTGGATACCATCCTGGAAAGACCTAGACGAAGACACTTCCTTATATGCTAAAATTATATGGTTTCTTTAGAAAGCGAGATGTGAGAAATGCTTCTCAAACCAAGTTTCTACTCCGATGAATATAATTACAAGAATGAAAGTAACACCAACAAAAACAATGAAAGTAATAACAACAACTATGAAAAAGGAAAAACAACCACCATGGACCCCCCCGAGACCCCCTTTATCAAAATTAATGTCGATGCTTCTTTCACTATCTTTTCAGAATATGCAGGTATAGGCTGTATTATTCATGACTATGAGGCGAAATTCATCATGGCACTCTCAGAAACAGTTCGAGGACAAAACACAGAAGAATGTGAAATCTATAGCTATTCTCAAAGCTATGCAATGGGCTATGGAATTAAAATTCTATCATATCCACATCGAAAGTGACAATATGAACGTGATCAACCACATCCTGAATAGGAAACACCAGGTGCAATGGCAGTCGCGGAAGCACATAGATGAAATCATCAATTTAAAAAACTGGTTTAATGAAATCAAATTCTCTTTCACGCCTAGATTAAGCAACAAACAGGCAGATGCTCTAGCCATCTAGAGTCGGAAAAACAACCGAAGACGTATTTGGACTGATGTACTAGACGTTCAGAGCATTGTTTAGCTCTTGGTGTTTCTTTTCAACAAAAAAATATGAAAAACTCATATGCATCTATTAAAACAGAGTAAAAGTTTAACTGTTCCCATTATATTACATTAATTAATTAATGGTAGGGAAATTTTAAAAGGCCCCCCCGTTTTTGTTAAAAGGCCTCTGGTGGGCCTAAAAAGTTTCCTAACTAGGTCACCACCCGCAAGTATACGGGCGTCAAGTGATAATTCCGGTAAGTCCGGTTCGTTCCTCAGAGACTAAGTGAAACCTATTCTAAGTCTTGGAAGTAAGACGGTTTTTGTTTTCTGAAAATTTGTTTTGGTGATAACATAAAATATATAAAATATTAAAATAAATAAAAAGATGAACTCAAATGGGGGAGAGGTCTAGGTTTTAGGAATTCACCACATAAAATCACATTCAGACCCAATAATTATCTAATCAACTCTCTTTTTTATAACTCAGAAATTCGGATAATGAACTATCCTAATTCCGGGAGATGTTTTCGTTAAAACCCGACTGATAATCACAAACTTGTAATTGTTGTATTTAGAAAAACAAATCTCTAAACTATTGACTATTAATCGATAAGCATACACCATCAAAGAATTTAATCTAAGTATGGTGTATCAAACTAAAAATATAGACAATGAAGAGAAAACAAGTTTAACTAACTAAAACAACTTGAACTTTTAAACACAATCAAGAGAATTAATTGCACAAAAATTGGTCTCTAAAAGCTTAAAAATGGGTTTCATCCTAGCCCTAGATGAGATGGTTAGCTAATCATAATATAAGATTAAGACAATTACGAAGAATAAGAGAGAAAATGGAATAGAATGAAATTTTCTCACTGATTTTCCCTGTCGCAGCCAAACAGACCCTAAGGGAAAACGATTTTCTCGTCTTCCCGGAAATGGATTCTCTGTGGGAAAATGTTTTCTCGTCTTCTCCAACTCTCTTTCTCTTCTTACTCTTTCTTTCTCTTCTTACTCTTTCTGTTTCTGTAAAATCTCTCTTTTCTTTACTTTTCAATCCAGAAATCAACTAACATAAACACATTAAAAGAGGAAGACTTTATTAAATTAGAAATAATCTCTCTCTCTAACAATCTCTCTCTGTTTCTGTTTCTTTCTGTTTGAATCTGTCCTCACTCTCTCTGTTTCTTTCTCTCTCTACAATCACTCCTTTCTCTCACAAAAAGAAATAAATACAAAGCAAAGAACAGAAGAAGAAGATTAAGATTATGATAATGGTGTTTCTATCTCTCTCTCTCTCTCTCTCTCTCTCTGATTTTTCTATTTAAGTTGAGCTTCAAGAGAGGATGAACTTCCCCAAAAACCGAGATAAGATTAACTTTGTTCTTTCTCTGTTTTATAATAACCCCCAGCCGAGATAATCCATCAGTTGTTCTTCTCTGTTTTTTTATATTCCATGGCCGACTCCCTCTCTCTCAAATCTTTGAACATGGTAAGAAATAATAAACCCAACTATCTCCTTGTCGGTTTTCATTCTCTCTTTCTAAACATTTAAAAACTTTCCTTCATTGATCTCCTCGGTTAGGAAAGTCTTCATCAACACAGCTCTCTCTTTCTACTGTTAAGAGAAAGATTTCATCTTCTCTCTCTCTGAATATCTTCTATCCATTTCGGTTTAGCCGAGAGATTATCTCTCTAAATCTCGGTTTGTGAAACATTCATTTCTCTTCTCATTATTTCCTTTTTCTTCTTTTGAATTGTTGAAGTCGGTTTTTGATGGAGTCGGCTAAGAAAAAAAATGGAAACTCCCAAAAAATGGGAAGTCTCGGTTTTAAGCTGAATAATTGGTGATGAAGGTGATGATGCTGACGTCATGATGACGCAGAGGCTTTGACTCATGGTCCACCTATTTTGACCCGAACTTTGACTTGCTCTAATTTGCTCATCCGGACTCCGATTTGACTTTCGTTTTCGCCTACGGGTTCGTCTTGATCTCTACTTTCCATCCGAGCACTAATCTCGATATCAGAATCAACAAATGACCAAAATACCCCTCGTCTGCGTTTTTCCGACTTTTATCCGTTTTGCACATATAACTCTGAAAAAGGTACCTGAGTAGAAAAAGAGATAATTCATGAGAGTAGCTTGCCCTAGATAGACTAACTTGTCCAAATTAAGAGACTCAGATGGGACATTTTCATGTCTCATCAGCCTCCCCGCTAAAAGCGCCCCTCATTATAACCCATTTGGTTATAGGGCCCCCTCTGCAAAGGAGCACCCCCCTCTTCTATATTTGACCTAACGGCAAAGTTAACGCCGTTAGGTCAAACTTAACCCAAGACCAAAATTGACCCTAAAAGACCATCTCCTTCCCAACCAGTTTCATCCCTTCTCTTAACCAAAAAAAAAAGTTTCATCCCTTCTCTCTTTCTATCTCCCGCCTTCTCTCTCTCTCTCTCGTGCTCTAGGTCTCTCTCGCCCTCTCTCTCATTCTTCATCATTGTACCAACGGTTAGTATATCTCTCTCTCTCCTTATATCTTTCTCTCTCTCTCTCTCTCTCTCTGTATATATGTCTTGCTCTAGATTTGAGTTCTGAATTTAGGGTTTTTATTGAAAAGGGTTTTCGGTTTGTTGAAGGAGGGATAGTTTCATAACACATAGGGTTTTGTTATTTCTGATGTTGATTTAGGGAAAGTTTGATTTTTACATACCCAATAGTATAGTTAGTTTATATTAGTAATAGGGTTTTGATTGGATTGATTTCTGGATTGGATTGTATGTGTTGTTATGATGTTCATGATTTTTGTTTAATTTAGTTTAAATTAGTAATTTTAATGCTTAAAAATCATAATACGGTCGTACCAGACAGTAGCTACTGTGCATTTTTACGGTGGGCTCGAGCCGAATTTTGTGCATATTTTTGGTTCCAGCCCACCGAAAATATGCACAGTAGCTACTGTGCATATTTTCGGTTGGCTCGAGCCGAATTTTGTGCACATTTTCGGTTCGAGCCCACCGAAAATATGCACAGTAGCTACTGTGCATATTTTCGGTGGGCACGAACCGAATTTATTGACATTTTTCGGCTCCAGCCCACCGAATTTTTGCACAGTAGCTACTGTGCATATTTTCGGCGGACTCGAGCCGTAAAATGGCATAAATTCGGTTGTACCAGACCGAAAATACCCTCCGTGTTCAACAACCAAAAAATTTTCATACAACCAACGAATATATCATACAACTTGGAAAAAAGTGTTAGGATATGTTCATATACCTCTTGGGAGACTGAATCTTGTCCAGAAATTGATGATTTAGGATCCTTTGATGTTTCTCCAAAACTTTTGAAACTTGCTTCATCCATGGTGGTTTAAGAGTTTAGAAAGGGATAGAGAAGTGGTTTAGGAGTGCAACAACAATGTGAGATTGTTGCACAACTCCGATGAACTTTCCCCGTTGATGATGGTCGCCGGTGATGTTGACAATTCCGGTGGAAGAAGAGGGAAGAAGAATATAAGAGAGGAATTTCTAGGGATTTGGGTTTCTAGGGATTTGGGTTTTAGGAAGTTTAATAATTAACAACTAAAATCTTAATGTGGGTGAAATACACCCTTAAAGGGGGTTTTTTTCACCCATTCAAAGAGGGGGCCCTTTAACCAAGCCAAGTCAAACGTGTTTTACTAGGTCAACGAAACCATGGGGAGGCCTTTTAACAAAAACGGGGAGGCCTTTTAAAATCTCCCTTAATGGTAATGGTTCATTAGGTTAAAAGTGCTGATAAGGATCAAAACTGATTGATTACCTGTAAATACAAGGATTAAACTAAAAAGTTCTATAAACTAATCACCTTTGCCGTTAACGGGTGCAAAATTGTCGGCAGCCTATTATATAACCTTGGGTTCTTTACTGGATTTAGCAGGTGCAGAAAAAGAAAAATCAAACCCCTCAATTTCTCTCTGCATCTGCAACCGATCTTCATCATCAAAATCTCCCATCTCCTCAACAAATCAAAACACATCAACCCATAATCTAGAGAAAGAAATACAAAGAGAGAATCGAAATTGGGTCAGATCTAAATTATGAGGTCATTAGAAGAAGAATTATTTCCATCAACACCAGGAAAAGTAAAGATGGAAAGAAATAATACAATGAATCGTCAATTCTATCGTTGTTTTGCTTCAACAAGTACAATGTTCTTATGGGCTCTTTTCTTGATTGCTTTAACAGCTTCATATTTAAGTTTTCAAAGTTTTGTTGATACCGGTAGCCGGTATTTCACAGCATCTTGGGGTGGAATTCAATGGGAAAAACAAGTAAGAAATTCTGCTCAAATATCTAGATCAAATGGTATATCTGTATTAGTAACCGGTGCTGCCGGTTTCGTCGGTAGTCATGTCTCTCTATCTCTTAAAAAAAGAGGTGATGGAGTTGTAGGTCTAGATAATTTCAATAATTATTATGATCCTTCTTTGAAAAAAGCAAGAAAATCACTTTTAAATAGTAACGATATTTTCATAGTCGAAGGAGATTTAAATGATGCTCACTTATTATCAAAACTATTCGATGTCGTCGCGTTTACACACGTTATGCATTTAGCTGCTCAAGCTGGTGTCCGGTATGCTATGGAAAACCCTAGTTCTTATGTTCATAGTAATATTGCTGGTTTAGTTACTCTTTTAGAAGTTTCTAAATCTGCAAATCCTCAACCTTCCATTGTTTGGGCTTCCTCGAGTTCTGTTTACGGATTAAACGAAAAAGTACCGTTTTCGGAATCGGATCAGACGGATCAGCCTGCTAGTTTGTATGCCGCTACGAAGAAAGCTGGTGAAGAAATTACCCATACTTACAATCATATTTACGGTTTGTCAATTACCGGGTTACGCTTTTTTACGGTTTACGGTCCTTGGGGAAGACCTGATATGGCTTACTTTTCGTTTACGCGGAATATCCTGCAAGGAAAACCGATTACAGTTTATCGGGGAAAAAGTCGGGTTGATTTAGCTAGGGATTTTACTTATATTGATGATATTGTGAAAGGTTGCTTGGGTTCATTAGACACAAGTGGGAAAAGTACAGGAAGCGGTGGGAAGAAAAATGGTCCGGCGCCTTACCGTATTTTTAACCTCGGTAACACTTCGCCTGTTACAGTACCAACTTTAGTATCGATTTTGGAGAAACATTTGAAAATGAAAGCAAAAAAGCATATCATTGATATGCCCGGAAACGGAGATGTACCATTCACACACGCCAACATTAGTGCAGCCACACGAGAATTCAGTTATAAACCTACCACCGATTTAGAGACTGGATTGAAGAAATTTGTTCGATGGTATCTTTCTTATTATGGTTATAATAGTGGAAAATCTGTAAATTAAACTTTATTTTTGGGACTTTCTCTTTAGAAAAGAAAGAGAGAAAAGTTAACACCGGATTCTTTTCTTGAGGGAGAGTGAGAGAAAGTGATGTATTCTTCCTTAACTTTTAGCTTTTTGTAATCTTATTTTGTTATAATGAAACAATTCGGTTTAATTGTATATGCATTTCTCTTTCATTCCTAATCTACCTATAATGACTAGAGTTAAGCGTCTCGATAAAGGTCGAAGAATGATTCTAGCTCGCAATAAGATTTTTTTTCAAATTAGCATCTAAAAGTAGGGTGCAAGGAGAACTAGCTTAGATCGTCCCATTAATGTAAATTATTCTTATTGAATTTTTGTAGTTACAATTTATTGAGACGGGCTGGCAGATGATCCTGCAAACACATAATGGACCAGCAAACTTACTTTTGAAGAATCGCGTTAATTGATGTTTAAAGTATATTTTTGGTAAAAAAAAAGAGAATGGATGACTCTCGGATGTTATTTTTTGTGATAATTACTAGTGTTAGGGTTCGTGCCATGAAATTACATCAACAACGGACTCCCTCGTCGACTATCCAGGGCCGGTCCTGACTTTTCGGTGGCCCGAAGCGAGGTCTGAAAATGTGGCCCTTTCTATCAAATTGTAAAACGTATAAATGTATTACATGAAAACCGTAAGTGTCGCAAACTATTTTCATCATATATATAACAAAATAGTTTTTTGATAATTACAACCACTGAAATTTTGTTCTTCTTAAATTTTTCAATGCAAAGTTATTAATAATCGTCGAATAATCAACACTGTCAGCCATATCTTTCTCAATAGATAATATAGCTAACCCGTTTAACCTTTCTTGCGACATAGTAGATCGAATATAAGACTTAATCAACTTCAACTTAGAAAAACTTTTTTCTGTAGAGGCAACAATAACTGGTACTGTCAACATAATTTTATAAGAAACTCATGTGTTCGGGTAACAACCTTTCATATCTTTCAAAAAATCTTGCACGTCAATTGGCCTTTTGATCTTATTCGGTAAAACACACTTTTAGTTCAGAAAATAAGTCTAGTCCGTCTATGTCATGTGACTCAATATGCTTGAAAAAGGTTTCAAGGCGAACACATGAATTTCTCAATTCATCATCATCTTGAGAGTTTAACTTTTTTAACTCAAACAGAAAATCAGATATTTCTTTTTTATTTCTAGTTTGCTCGAATCTGCTCTTAAATGAAGAAAGAGTTTGATCTAATATGTATATGAAATAATTAACTCTAAATACTTCTTCAGGTGACATTGATGGATCTTCACATGCAGTCTCGTCAAACTGTTTCTTTCTTCGAATAATACGTCTTTCTCGAAATGTTGCTTCAACTCCCATTTTGATGGCAAACTCTTTAGCTTCAACCATGCCTTCTTCAAATCCCACTTCTCTATAATTTTCAAGTTAACGAATAAGTCCATTCAATTTCTCTAATGCAACATCAATATCTATATCTTCAGTTGGAAGTGTTTTGCTAACAGAGTTTACCGCAAACAATATGTTATGCCACATAATCATTCTCAAAAGGAATTCAAAATTTTCAAAGTCTTGTTTTAATATATTTTCGGCATCATGAACTGTTTTTGAATCATAACTTGTCTCCACCAATTCTTCTAAAGCTTCTCGTAGTTGTGGAGCTTGAAACCTAATTGCCTTAACACGTTCTACTCTACTTTTCCATAAGTCAAACAAATTGTTGGGTCTGCCATTCATTTAAAGATCATCAAATTTGGTGGCCATTTCTTACTTAACATTTGTTAAATGAGACCCTAATAATTTTCTTAGAAAGTTGGTCTTCTTATATATTTCTTAAAGAAATTAATGTCTTGGTGGTCCCTAAAAATCGGTGGCCCGAAGCGACGCTTTGTTCGCTTTGGCCTAGGGACCCTGCGACTATCTTCTAATAAGATAAGTGACATAACCTGTGTATTATTGAACACGAAAGGCAAGGGGTCACCCGATAGGTCACTGAGCCCATTCTTTTCTCATCTTTGTTACATGAAATAATTGAGGGGTCAGGGGAGAAAGGGAGGCAGCTAAAGAAACAGTAGAGGGACAGCTGGGAATAACGTGACGAACGGCTGTGATTGGGTCCCGCAGAATGACAATAAATCACGGATCGCCGTCAGATATGAATTGAACTGCTCCTGCGTCTCGTGTAACCCAGCTGTTCCATTTTTGTCCTTTTCTTCCTATCCGGATCCGGATTTCGTATTCATTTAATGGAGACCCGGGTCCATTTAAGTTAGGCCTTGAACGGATGGGTCTTGTATAATTGGGGACATTCTATAGGCACTTGAGTTGTCTCTTTACGAAGTTACCAAAAATTTGGTCAATGGAAGTAGAAGAAATGAACAAGATTAGAGAAGGAAAGGAACAAGGATAACAAACGGAGTGCGGGCGTCAAAATTTATGTTATTGGAATCAGTCAGAACGCTGAGACTGCAACGTTGAATCCCGCTTTGCTATTGTCGATCTGGGGGGCGAAACGTATAAGGAATTCGGAAACATCTCCGATGCTCAAGACAATCAGATTCCATTTCGATTAAAATATTGGATATTGAGTGATCCTTGGAGACTTACTCGTTTGATTGATAGAGTTAGTTCAGTCATTGTGATTGTGCTTTCTTGACTTATTAACCGTAGCTAACTGATGATCATTTTTTGGATCATCACGAGTCCTGCTACGCCTTAGCTGAAGGTAGAAAAACTAAGGAGTAGAAGAATTAAAAATGATTTCCTTCGATGTTCACATATAATCGTATGCAAGTGATTTTGATTTAATTAAGATAATGCATGATTAATTTAACCACATAAATTTTCCGCATTTTAAGATGTTCCTTGATGATTCAAAAAATGGTTACCAATTGACTAAGGTCGATGAGTCAAGAAAGACTGCAAACCCGTGGGTCAACCTGCGTCAAGTCAACATGGAAGTTGAATCTGAAGGAAGTTTGTCGCAACTCCAGGAGAAGCAGTCTCGGCAGTAGTGATCAAGACAATAGGAGTAACGCATCCTATATACTTCGTCAGCAAAGTATGAAGGGATTTATACCCTTATACTAGTGTTTATAGCGGATAACGACATCTAATGTCTAACACTAATATCCCCAAGATCATCATGCAAAACTAGTAATTAACTAATAAGAAGACAGTAGATTAGCTTAATCGCTATTTCCTTCGAGCTAGTAGAATAGATTAAAGAAGACCAAGAGCTTCAAACGTAGCTCCTCTACTTGGGACACCGAATAGTGTATTTAATCTCCCTCCTTGAAAGCTCGCTAGCACTCCAATGGTGGTTTGATAATAAGAAGACCTTCTTCTTGCTTGACTAGAAGATAGCTTGGGAATTAGCTCACTTTCTCCTCTCTACTTGATGTGGTAGAGTAAGAAGGCTTAGAGAGAAATTCCACACCTTATTCTCTGCCCTAAGAGTGTTTATATAGAACCCTAATAAGAATCCACCTCCTTTTAGGTTTCCTAAAACACCCTTTAGAATAAGATTTAGGGAAATTATCGAAAATAACAACTAGTTGATATTTTCTCAATTCCCTAAGGAGGAGGTGTCCAAACACCACGAAAATTGGCATATATAATTCTTATTATATCAGAAACTAACCCTCCAAAATTCAGCCCAATCCGAGTCCTAGAAGTACCCGAATCGGTCTAGGCCCAAAACCCTTATTTCGGGCCTTTTTGCTATCTTTTGCCCAAATTCTATTTAGGCCTATGAGATATGTTTATGGGACATTCCCAATGTTATATCACACTCCCACTAGTCATATCATCCGATTAAATACCCATTCTTATGTGTAACCCGATGTAGGATCCGATCGAAGTTAGCCGCGAATTACTTCGTAATTCGACGATCGTAGTTGGTTTCTAGCTAAACACTACGACCCCTAAATCAATCGGACTTGATGATATTCTTCATCAATTGTCCTAGACGACATATTGCTTGCATTGCCATCTTGGTCGAAGGACATCTCCTTCAACTCCTTCAGACTCCTCATTGGACTTAGAACAAGTGCAATGCCTCGATTCCCGTGTCAATTAGAGGGTTATCCAGTGTATAAACCTTTTAAACACCCACGTAGTCGAATCAAATACACTATTCCTATAGCCCATAAAACTGCGCTATCCCATCGACTCCCGTACTAGTCTTCACGAGTCATTGTTGTCCATGCAATGACCTGGACTAGGGATTCGATAATAAATATTCCAAGTTCACTTAATAGGGTTTCATTCATCAGATCACGTATCTGACAAACCTATTCGGAATGTTTTATCATCAATGGACTGTCGTTTAAACACTAAACCAAATTTAGACGACTTGTGAAATAACTCTATTATTTCTGATAACGAGAGTTGTAAATCTGAGCCTCTTACGTAAAACTCTTTTTACCCACTCAGTTTTACTTGTCAAGGTTTATTCCAAATTTACCTCATGCCTTAGACTGTGTATGAATCTCATACTATGTCTTAGGTGACAGTTTAGTTTGACTACTGTGGTAGTCGGTTTTAAACTTTGCTTATTATCAATTAATTTGAAGATTGCTATCTTCAACCTTGATAATATCTAGTAATCTTTACTAGAGTTAAGGCTTTTAATTTCTTATGTAGAATTTGCAACGGTTACGGCTTAAACACTTTTAAGCCTACTTTCCTTCCATGTCTGGAAGTTTGCTACGATGACAATTTGTACTACTTTCATCTTTTAGCCTTCTGGGATGTTTCAGTAGTGATTTGGGTTTCCAATCCGAATTGGATGTCTAAATGCTCATCATGTTCAACATGACTTGACTTTATGTTTTCAAACATAAACGTCTCTCTCATGCGTGCTTGCTCATCGGTGTCTTTTCAAACTCCGATTTGGCAACACTCTTTGTCATGAGTTTTGGGTCGAAATTCTTTTAGACTTTCCGAGTCTTAGATTTTCTGTTTCGGATCTCAAGCATCTCAGCGTACTGAGTCTCTCTAATCCTATCATCTTTTTGATCTATGCTTATAGATCTTTCGATGCCCAAAATGGCTTTTCATCCTTGTGTGTGGTCCTTTTATTGAGTCAGTGTGTTCACTATTACACAACATCTTATGTCGTACTCAATCTTTTGTATGTACTCGGCATACGGACCCGGAAGGTTTGTTTCTCCCACTTACCTTCTTGAAACTCGCGATTCAAGATTTTTCTTCATTCCTCAAGAATCAAATTTCTTTGATTGCCTCTTTGAATCGAAGATTCTAACTCTTGCGTGCTTTTATTCCGTCGATGGATTTCTGAAGCATGCCTATGGACATAACTTGATTGGAAGAATCTTATTCTTCTTGTCTAGTTTCGGGAAACATGAATGTTTTCATCCTTCTCAGTTTTCTACTTTGGAAAACCAATTTAGGTCTTCCGTTGACTTAAATTATCAAGCTTCATGTCTTGACGAGATATGGATTCCATGATGATTTTGGCTTCTAGCCAAAATCTAGAGTCAGTTTCCATTTCTGCGCAGGTCTTTTATTTCTTCAGAAATAACCTTTATTTTCCGAGTCTTTGAGATTTGACCTTTTAGGGCTTTGGAACAACAATTTGGAATTTTCTAAACTACTTTGAGATATTCCTTTAGAGACACTTTCACTTGCTTTGAGAGTTCTCCTGCGAATGACATTCGCTTTTGTGCGGTGGGTTTATAAGATCATATCTTTAACCTTTCCTTATCGGAGGAGCCGCAGTTTCTTGCTCTTGGTCGAATTTAATCGTCTTGTACAAGTTTCATGATTGTTCTTCATGACTCTTCATGATTTTAAACATGATTGAATTAAATCGACTTGTACTTTTCTCCCACTTATTCTTGTAATAATTAGTGCTTTTCTCCCAGACTACTAGGTGTGCTAATTACTAGAAGAATACTATCATGAGCAACAAACACTTTGTTCTCTTGATTGGTTGTAGAAGAAGCCCAAATTTCTTTCAAAAAGAAATCGCGTCAGATAATAGCTAGTTTTGTAACGCTTTTTACAAATTTTAGCTTTAGACGGAATTTGGTAGTTTTGTGGGAAGCTATGTCTAGACTTAATGGATTTAGGAGGATAGAGTTTGATTCATGTTCTTCATCTTAATCCTTTTGGACACTCCAAATATGGTTAGGTTAGAAGTACGTTTGAAGATCAATCTCTGTTTCTGACTCAAGACTTTCTTTCTTGTCAGTTGATTCATGTTTTGGTTATTTGAACCTATCTTGTAGGTGTTTAACCAAGTTTAGAATCCTTAGGTATAGATTGTTTAATTTAGCACTTTTAATAACATCTCAATTTAGAAATAAAGTTCTTTATTGATTCTCCATAATACTTAGTACAGAGATGATGTTAGAAATTAGAAAAATGCTTAATCTAGATTAGTGCCTAAAGTAGACTTCGATCCCTTTCAGCATCCTTAGCAGTCGAGGCTTCTACTTCCTCTTGGATCTTGTCTTCTTTAGTCAAATACTCAGTTCCCAGCTGCACCTGTACATTCATAATGATAGAGCAATTTTAGGTATCATATACCAAATTTTGGGAATTTTACAGTATTTGATAAGTTAACTGTTTATACCTGAATTGGAAGCCACTGTTCCATTCTTCTTGTCCTCCAAGAATTTAGGGCAGTTTCTTTTCCAGTGGCCCTTGCCATCACAGTAGAAACATTTGGTGTCAGGAGGAGGACCTTTGTCTTTAGGTTTGGCAACTCGTTTGCCTTTACCTTTTGACGCGGTTTTCTTCTTCTGTTTTCCACCTTTCTTGAACCCTTTGTCCTTTTGTACCATAAGAACGTCCTTCTTAGTCTCCACTATAGCGACGTCCTTTTCGGCTGTTAGAAGCATAGAATGAAGTTCCTCCAACGTTTTATCCCATCCATTCATGTTGTAGTTCATCTTAAACTGATTAAAACCACTATGGAGGGAGTGAAGGATAGTGTCGGTAGCCGTCCGTTGGCTATAAGGGAAACCTAGTTTAGCCAGCTTACCCATGAGCCTGATCATTTGACGAACATGAGGCCCAACTGGTTTTCCCTTTTCAAGACGCATGTCCATAATTGCTTTAGAGGTTTCAAACCTCTCCAATCTCGACTGTTTCTGGAACATTTCCCGAAGTTGTCGTATCATGGAGTAAGCATCCATGTCTATGAACTGCTCTTGCAGAGTCGGTTCCATGGTTGCTAGCATTAAGCAAGTTACATGCTCTGCCTTTTTCCGCACACTCCTTTCTTCATCTATCTCTTCTTTAGTCGAATTATCATCCAATACAGGAATTGGAGTTTCTAATACATGTTGCTTTCCTTCCATCCTGAGAACTATTCCCAGGTTCCTCTCCCAGTCAAGGAAGTTGTGCTCATTCAGCTTCTCCTTGTCGAGAAGTGAGCGGAAGTTGAAAATATCTTTTGTCATCTTTGAACTACATAAAAGAAATGGCAAAGTTTTAAAACTCGTTATCATTTTGAAAAACTTAGTTTTCCCACGTTATTGAATAAAAACCCGTCCTCGATTGAATAAGTGATTCCAAGATCCCAGTTCTTCGGAGTAAAGCGGACGAAGGCCCTACCCTTTGACTCCGTCGTTCCGGGTGAGTGAACTACTTCACTGATCATACCTTATGACTCTTGGTTGATAGATTTCATTAATGAATGACTAATCTATCCTTTTGCCTCGAGTATCCAAGACTCACTTGCTGATCTCGTTGAGTAGAATCATTTAGATGTGTAGGTCTCTTCTATAGACCTACCCGCATTGTCCCAAGGTAGAGGAGGTACTCTGCGAAGGCCGACCCACCTTCCTCGAACAAGGGCGCAACGAGTGTCTTAATCTGGATAGGCGATTACTCAAGATTACGTTTTGGGGACTTTTATGCTAGTCTGGCGTTTGTTATCACTACAAAAAATTAGGTTATTAGCGACAGTTTTAAACCGTCACCAATAAGATAAAACCGTCGATAATGATGTTACCGACGGAATGAAAATCCGTCGCTACAAGTGGGGTCGGCAATACAATTACCGACGGATTTTACGACGGTTTTCTTGATGCCGTCACTGATATGATGAACATTTATGACGGTTTTGTAGTAAATGTCCGTCGTTAAATTTTTTGCAATAGCGCTCTGCTCCTTATTATCGACGGTTCACAAACTGACACTAATTGATATACTGACGGATTGTTTCCGTGACTAATGTTGAATTTTATTTTTCAATACGGTCCCTGTTTTTTAGCTGGCAGAATGTTTGACCCTTAAAAATAATTCCTTCGAACACGCAAAAAGAAGCAAAAATTCACATTTATTCAACCAAACAAATATTTACATGTACATTAAAACAAACACATCTTAAAATGTCAAACGTGAAATATTTTAAATTGTATTCAAAGATAGGAAACATGTAAAAAAATGTATACTATAGTGTCTACTACTTGATGGCTCTAAATCTTCATCCAAATAGTCCTTGTCCTCTCAAAACGCCATGTATAACCTGCATAACAAGGTTTATCAACGTAAGCGTACTAAAAAACAAAAAACAAAAAATTATACAAACGTATAAATTTCCATTCATGATTTTAACTCGTTACAGTGTTGCATTAAACTATTTCCTTAACAAACCCATTAGCGAATGCATAATCCAAGAACGCGAGCACTCTAGCGTCATACTCTTTTGAAACTCTACTCTTGGAAACCCAACTGTTATCAATTTTTCTTGATGAACACCAAAAGACTTTCAAATAAAGACACCATTAAAGAGAGAGGACCTTTCACTTATCTATTAAGTTATGAGTTTACAAATGAAAGGTTTACAAGTTTGTGCTACATATAGGTTTTGGTCAAGCTTGTGTACCCCTAGTTTCATGTGTTGATAACAAACTACCTCAATTAAGATTCAAACTGGTAGGAGCAAAGTTAAGAATGATGAAGTTTCCAGAGTTCTTTCTTCAAGTTTAAAGGAAGAAGAGTAATACCTGAGCACCGAAAATCAGAATAGCCTTCGAAAGATTTCAATATGAAAACCCCCTGTGAGGAAAAATTTAAAATTTGAGTTTATTTGAGGTTGTAAAGAACTTAACAAAATTCAAAAGTGCAAACCAATAATTAACCGCAACAACTTCATAGAACCAAAATTACCGCCAAACTTATACAGCCTCGGAACTCTTACTAATGCTACAATCAACCATTTAGTAACCAAAAAAGCGAACTCAAAGTTAAAAGTGTGTAAGTAAGCTGTTAAACCCAGACTCGGCCAAGTCAAGGCCGAGTGAGCGAAGTTTAACAGCTTAGCTGCGGAAGCTATGATAGATAGCAACAACTAAACGTTCATTCTGTGATACCAACAAGTATGCAGACTTGCTAAAGCAACAAAGTAGAGTAACCCTTTTCATTAATATGGAGTAATAAAAGCGAAAAACTGTATAAACAATTAATGACCCATAGAATTAATGTATTGAGAATCTCATAAAGAAAGAGTATTTTCTATAGACTTGAAAACGTAAGCAGATGAATTTTGATTAAATACAATAAGACGAATTGGGTAAAATTATATTATGAGATGAAGAGGATATCAAGATGATGGAATGAAACAACAAGTGGGAGAAATAGAAGAATTACCTAGTCTGGACATCCTCCTTGCCTCTAATTCTTTATATGACACTTAAATACCAGCATTCACGCCGGTCATCACTGCAAAATTCCGAGCTTGAACCAACGAACCACCGCTCAGTGTCATTTTTATTAAAAAAATCAAAGCAAACATATCACTAAACCCAGGCATACATAAGAGAATTGAAACTTGAAAGATGTAAGATAAAGATACCTGAGCTTGCTTGAGGGAACCCATGGCTTGGGGGTTAAGGGAAGCAGAAGGAGGAGGAGGGAATGCAGAGGAGGAGGCGTCGTTGGTGAGAGTACCCATGAACCCACCTATGGCCGCGCCTTGGAGGGAGCTGGTGTCTGTCATGATGGCTGCCTCCACGGGTAAGGATTGCTTCGACAGTCATACACGAAAATTGCTCTCCAACTCTTTGAACTTGGTTTGAAGCTGAGTTATGGGGTTCGAATTCAGAACAACACTAGCTTTCGACATCTCCATGACCAACCGACCAACCTTCCCCATGCCCTAGGTCACAAGATAGAAACACAAAATAACACTAATTATCATCTTAGAAGTAATGAAATTTGGTGAGGAGCAGCTCAAGTGAAATTAGAGACTTTATATTTAAGAATTAAGATCATAAACAAATAGAGCCACATATGGGTCTTAGAAATTGAGAACCAAAATTTTGGAAAACAATAACCCGATACTCTAAACACCCTCCTTAGATTTGACTACATCCATTCACATAAGAAAAAGATACACTTCTCACAAACCTCAATCAAAACCATTATCAATTTGCTTCATTTAGCAAGTTCACAAAAATCATAACCTACAAGAACCCAAAATAAAGAAAACCCTAATAGGATAATAAACTACAACCCTTTCATCTAAAACTCAAATAAACTTTAATATATATCCCAAATCACTTTAACAACCACAAAATAAGAAACCACACAACACCCACTTCGTAAAAGAGAAATTCAATAGTATAAACTAGTATTCCTAAATTGGAATGTGACATTGATAAAATGGATAAACCCTAAGTCTTTTAATAAAAAATCTCAATCCAAACCTTCCTAATAAACTTAATCTTTGATGCATAAATTTATGAACTGTTGAAAATGTCAGGAAAAAGCGGTAGAAACACTTGAAATTCAAACCCTAGATCTTGTCGGCACGATAACATGAATTGATCTCAAACAAGTCTGAAAATATACCCATTCTCAAACAGTGTGCACCTTAGATTTAAACTAGAGAGGGGGTACAGTTACTTGAATTGCTTTGTGGAAATACCACCAAGCTTAGAGCATCAAATACCTAATAGAGAACCTATATTTCCATGATCAATGTGAAACCAGGAGGAAATCACACCAACAATGAGACTAAACATTAACAGAAAGAAAACTTCTATTGAAATACAATGAGAATGGGAACTATGAATCCTCTCAGTTTCATAGCTTTGAAAGCATTTTCAGCATTAACTAAGACTTTTTATGGTTTTGAAAATTGTGGTATTTGATAAAATTGATAAACCCTAAGTCTTTTAATAAAACCTTTACAGTCATTCACCAACTCTAAAACCTCAAGAACGAGAGAAATAGAGACAGTAGAGAGAGGGTGATGTTATTGTAAACAAAAGAATCACAAGAACAAATCATAGGAGTTTCCTTGAAGATTAATGAAAACAAATATATAAAAAATTGAGTACTTACATAGAACTGTTTTGGGCAATCGAGATGGAGAAGGAGGGTTGGAGATGGAGAAGAGGGAGAGATGGAGAAGAAGAGGGAGAGATGGAGCGATTGAGATGGAGAAATTGGAGAAGAGAACTAGCGAGGGAGAGACGGCGTTGCAGCAATATGTGGAGAGAGATCGTGAAGGATTGTTTTGGAAATTTTTTGCAATTTCGCAAATGGGACTGATTAGGGCAAATTTAGAGAAACCGTGGGTTTTGTGAAATTTTCGCGGGCAATTGTTTTCCCACTATCGACGGAATTAATTTTCTCGAGCCGTCGGTATTAAGAAATAACGACGATTTTTTAAACCGTCGCTAAGAGACGGACCAATTTTTTTGTTTTTTCGTGTGATTCCGTCGTTAATAGTCGTTTTCCCAGACGGATTATGGGTGAACAATTACGAAAAAGACCATCACCGACGGTTTAATTAAAAACCGTCAGTAATAGTGAGAAATGCCGACGGTTTTGCAAAAACCGTCGTTATTATGCCGTCGCTAAAAACCTATTTTTTTGTAGTGTATAGTGAACTATTTAGCCTAACTAACATTCATGACATAAAGCGTAAATAAGTAAGTAAATGCGCGCGAGAAAGTAAATCAAGCAGACATGGATCCTAGTATGACCCCTAACCTAGAAGATCTAATCTCCTTGGTTTTCTTCTTGTTTCGCCTTTTGGTTCGTCTTAGATCGCCATCTTTGAACCTCCATTGATTTCTCCCACTCGCCTTTGGATTTCATCCTCGAGTTTCTTCAATAGACTCATAGACCCTAAACTCTAATTACAAGACTCTAACGATTCGCAGATCGTATAAACTTGAAATTAAAATTAATTACAAAGCATGCACCGAACCGTGCTTAAAACAAGAATAAGAAATAAATCTATGGCCATACTAGTTTCCCGCATTCATATCACATGCATTCATATAATATATTTAGGCTAAGAATTATATATGCATGATTATCTTGGGAGACACTTTTGTCGACATCACATGTCACATTACGGACCTTAAGTCTAAATTCGAAGAATTCAACTAATGGTGCGTTCCGGTTTTATCTTTTATGATTTCTAAAATCAACTTCAAGAAAAACTCCGTTTCGGGTTTTGAAAGCCCCGGTCAATTTCGGAAAAATATTGGTTCGATTCTTAATGATTTCATAAATCAATTAAAAGAGAAATCCGTTTTTGGCCTTCTGGATGGCCCGGATTAATTTTGGAACTATTTGGTTGGAATCGGAAGAAATTTTGGCAAAAACTCCCACTCGAATGATGGTCCCTTTTCGTGGTCCGAAAAGCCTCGAAAAAGCCCGGGACAAGTCCTAGACAAGTCCCGGCCCAAGCCCACAAAAGGGCTTGGACAAGGTCCGGACATAGCACGGCCCATGGGGCCGGCATGTCCTGGCCGAGGCCTATCAAGGCCTGGTCTCGTCCTGGCCGGAGCTAGGACGCTAGTCCATGTACCAGACGCGTCTGGTGCTGGACCGGACCAGCACTAGGTGTCTCGGACTAGTCCGAGACACCCAGAACCTCTCAGACGCGTCTGGTCGAGAGCTCTGGACGCGTCCAGGAAGCTACCAGTGCAGCTTCTGGTCGCGTCTTAAGACGCGTCCCAGCTGCTCTGGACGCGTCTCCAAGATGCGTCCAGATGCCTCCATTGCAGCTGATGGTCGGGTCCTAGACTCGACCTGGACGCGTCTCCAAGACGCGCCCTAGCTGCTCTGGACGCGTCCAGCAGCAATCTGGTTGCAGCTGCTGGACGCGTCTCTTGGACACGTCTCAGCAGCTGCTCTGGACGCGTCCAGTGGACGCGACCAGCAGCTTCTGTCCGGCCAGGAAGCTTCCTGGCCGAGCACTAGGGTTTCCAAAACCCTAGTTTCCAATTTTTTTTGTTGTTGTTGTGCAAATCTCTATTTGCTCACTTCCAATTTTTAAAACTCTTTCTAAATTTTAAAATCCTTTTAGAACACTTTTAAAATTTTTCAAAACTTTTAGAAACTTTTAAAATTTCCAAATTTTGTTTTGGGAGTTTCCTAAAACTCAAAACACTTCTTTTAGAACACTTCTAAATTCCAAATATTTTTTTTTTGTTTTTGGGAGTTTCCTAAAACTCAAAAACAACTCTTTTAATCAACCAATTTTGGATCAAAATTCTAGGTTTTTGAAACTTTTCAAGAAATAATTTTGAAAACCAATTAAAAAACAATGAAATTCAATGTTTTGAAACACTTTCAATCATCAATTTTGATTTTTAATTTGAAAACTAGTTGAATCATACTCATTGTAATCAAATCATGAGTTTATAATACCTTTTAAAACACTTTTATACCCTTCGCAACTCCAGGAGAAGCAGTCTCGGCAGTAGTGATCAAGACAGTAGGAGTAACGCATCCTATATACTTCGTCAGTAAAGTATGAAGGGATTTATACCGTTATACTAGTGTTTATAGCGGATAACGACATCTAATGTCTAACACTAATATCCCCAAGATCATCATGCAAAACTAGTAATTAACTAATAAGAAGACAGTAGATTACCTTAATCGCTATTTCCTTCGAGCTAGTTGAATAGATTAAAGAAGACCAAGAGCTTCAAACGTAGCTCCTCTACTTGGGACACCGAATAGTGTATTTAATCTCCCTCCCTTAAAGCTCGCTAGCACTCCAATGGTGGTTTGATAATAAGAAGACCTTCTTCTTGCTTGACTAGAAGATAGCTTGGGAATTAGCTCACTTTCTCCTTTCTACTTGATGTGGTAGAGTAAGAAATCTTAGAGAGAAATTCCACACCTTATTCTCTGCCCTAAGAGTGTTAATATAGAACCCTAATAAGAATCCACCTCCTTTTAGGTTTCCTAAAACACCCTTTAGAATAAGATTTAGGGAAATTATCGAAAATAGCAACTAGTTGATATTTTCTCAATTCCCTAAGGAGATGTCCAAACAACACGAAAATTGGCAGATATAATGCTTATTATATCAGCAACTAACCCTCCAAAATTCAGCCCAATCCTAGTCCTAGAAGTACCCGAATTGGCCTAGGCCCAAAACCCTTATTTCAGGCCTTTTTGTTATCTTTTGCCCAAATTCTATTTAGGCCTATGAGATATGTTTATGGGACATTCCCAATGTTATATCACACTCCTACTAGTCATATCATCCGATTAAATACCCATTCATATGTGTAACCCGATGTAGGATCCGATCGAAGTTAGCCGCAATTACTTCGTAATTCGACGATCGTAGTTGGTTTCTAGCTAAACCCTACGACCCCTAAATCAATCGGACTTGATGATCTTCTTCATCAATTGTCCTAGCCGACATATTGCTTGCATTGCCATCTTGGTCGAAGGACATCTCCTTCAACTCCTTCAAAGTATTGGGTGGAGTAAAGCTGAACTACCCGACCGTAGAAAAATTGGCATACGCGCTTATCCTAACAGCCAGGAAGCTTCGCCCCTACTTCCAAGCTCACGTAATGATTGTACAGACGGATCAACCACTCAGAAACATACTCCAGAAAATGGACCTTTCAGGACGACTAACCAAATGGGCAGTGGAGCTGAGTGAATTCGACATGCGCAGTGGAGCTGAGTGAATTCGACATCAGATATGAACCCCTGACTGCGATAAAAAGACAGACATTGGCAGACTTCGTAACAGAATGCTCAGTCACAACAGCTGACGTTGGACCAGAGCAAGTCTGGATTCTTTTCGTAGATGGAGTTTCCAGCAAAGCCACAAAAGGAGCAGGAACAGTGCTGTCAGCCCGGAAGAGGAGAAAAATTTCCCGACTACCACGTTTAAATCCGCCGTAACCTATAATGAAACGGAATACGAAGCTCTGCTGGCAAGTTTGAAACTGGCTCTGAAGGCCAGAGCTGTTAATATTTGGGTATACAACGATTCCCAGCTAGTCGTCAATCGCGTCAACGGGGATTATGAAGCAAAAGGGACTGACATGATAAAGTATTTGAAAAAAGTCAAAGAACTAATTGGGCACTCTGAGAAGTTTACCCTCACCAGGATACCTTGGGAATAGAATACACTGGCGGACGCTTTGTCAAAGATGATCAATGGCCAAACTACTATTCCTGGAGTAATATTCCACACATTAGAAGAAAGGAGCATTGACAGGGCGCAAGAAATAATGGCTATCAGGATAGCACAAGGAGATGCTTGGATGAGACCATATATCGAATACTTACTAGCTCAGAAGTTACCGAAGGACGTCAACGAAGATAAGAGGATACGCAGGAATGCTTCGAGATATTCCTTGCTCGGAGGACTACTATACCGAAAGTCCCTCATTCACCCCTTGCGGCGCTGCTTAGCAAAGGATGAACAAGAATACATAATAACAGAGACATACGAGGGGGTCACAAGGAATCACGCAGGTCCAAGAACATTGTACAGGTAGTTGACCCTAGCTGGGTATTACTGGCCAGGAATGTTAGAGGATTGCATAAAGCATACCAAATACTATGAACCGTGCCAAGTGTACGCCAATGGCTATCGATTACACCCCACCGAGCTGACACCGATCAGAAGCCCTTGCCCCTTTGCGCAATGGGAAATTGACCAGGTGGGACCCTTCCCTACAGGAACAAGGGGGGAAAAGATGTTGCTGGTCATGGTAGACTACTTCACCAAATGGGCAGAGGCGGTAGCATTAACCAGGACTCGGACGAAGGAGATTATCAGCATATTATGGAGAAACATAATAACCCGATTCGGGGTTCTAAGGATCCTAGTCATGGATAACGGGCCCCAGTTCAACAATGAGGCCATGAAGGAGTTTCTTGCAGAATATAGGATCAAACCAGCCTACCTCAGCCCCGCACATCCTGCCGAAAACGGACAAGTCGAGGTAACTAATAAAACTCAGGTTAAGTATATTAAGACCAATTGTCACGAAAACAAAAACTGGGTGGACGAACTCGCCGATGTACTGTGGACCTACCGCGTCATACCGCGGAGAGCCACAGGGGAAGCACCCTTCCGGATGGTATATGACATGGACGTCGCGCTTCCCGTAGAAATAGGTAGACCGAGTCTAAGGATAAGACACTTTGACCCCGAAACCAATGAGCAACTAGCGTTAGAGCATCTGGACCTAATCGACGAAGTCCGAGACCGGGCAGAGTTAAGAAACCTCGCCTTCAAAGACACAATGACTAAACATCACAGATCTCACATGAAGATAAGAAAGTTTGATGTCGGAGATATGGTATGGAGGAATTCTAAATTTACCCAAAAACTATCGGCAGCCAAACTCTTCCCCACGTGGGAGGGGCCTTATAAGATAGTGAAAGTCGTGGGTCCCGGTACATATAGATTGGAGAACACATCAGGACAGATCCTCACACACCCGTGGAACGTGGAACATCTCAGGTTCGCCTTTTAGAAGAAAAACACTGATGTACTTTGAACATGGTGAAATCAGCTAGGCCTAAGAGAAAAGAAATAAACTCTTCTGTATGGTGCTATATCAAATAAGGATGCTATAGAATATAGAACTAGGTCTTAACGCACTTAGAGGCATGCACTAATAAAATTCTTTTGACCCTAATAGAGCCGGCAGCCCTGACAACTGAGGCAACGGTTAGAGATCCCAAGGAGGAGCCTTAGCTAAACTCACTTTGCCTTGGTAAAACTGGCAACTCTGGTAGCCATGGCGACGACCAGAGGTCCCAAGGAGGAGTCTTAGTTAACTCACTTTGCTTCAGCTAAACAGGTAGCTCTGGTAGCTAAGGAGGACGACTAGAAGCCTCAAGGAGCAATCCTAGTTAAACTGAAACATTACTCGAGTAAAACTGACCCTTCAGCAAGGTCCCAAGGAGAAGTCTTAGTTAAACTGACCGTGCTCAAGCCGGTAAATTAGGCAGCTCTGGTAGCTAAGGCAACGACCAGAAACCTTACAAGGAGAAGTCCTAGTTAAACTCACTTTACTCGAATGAAACGCGGTCCCCACTGAGGATCCCAAGGAGAAGTCCTAGTTAACCTATAGCCCTGGCAAAGGTGACCGGGGGTATAAGGAGAAGTCCTTGCGAAACTAGCATGCTTAGGCAGACAAAATAACCCTGGTAGCGAAAGCAGCGACCGGGGGTACGGGAGGAGTCCCGGCAAAACTAGTTGCGCTCAAGCCAACGAAACCAGCCCTGGTAGCGAAAGAGACGACCAGGGGCCTAAGGAGAAGTCCTAGCTAAACTAGTTGTGCTCAAGCCAACAAAATCAGCCCTAGTAGCGAAAGCAACGACCAGGGGCCTAAAGAGAAGTCCTAGCTAAACTAGTTGCGCTCAAGCCAACGAAACCAGCCCCGATAGCGAAAGCAACGATCAGGGGTTTAAGGAGAAGTCCTAGCTAAACTGGTTAAGTTCAAGCCAACGAAAAACAAACCTGGGAGCAACAGCCATGATCAGGGGCAAAGTCCAGAACAAAAGACAGGTGAAGGGTCATTAAGGCGAAGACCAAACACCTCTCGAGAACGCTTAAAGGAATAATGACCAAGGGATACACACAACTCGAGACTAATCAGATTCGAGGGGAAATCAACGGATTTGGAGGAGACGCGTCAGACCTCCCACTAACAAGGAACCACGTGTCCGCGTATGATGAAATGACTGCGGTGTACAATGATGCACCCGAAAAGGTTGCACACCCAAGCGGAGGTATCAAGTAGTAAGCGGTAAAACTGGAGTCGATCCAAGGATATGAAGGTGATTAGGATAACGAAGGAGTCTCGTTCGCGGTTCTAGGTGTCACTAGCTAACTTAGACTAAAAAAAAAGGAACAAAGATAAATGGGAGGTTTTATATGAAATAAGAAACAAAGAAGAAAGCAAGTAAAGCAAACTAAATTATCAATTTAAACGGGCGAGAGAGATTCGAGACAAGTGTCGGAGGAAAAAGAGTCGGGAGACGGTAAGAATCGATTCAGGCAAAAGTCGATTGAGAGGGATACTTCGATCCACCAAATCGAAGGTGACAAATACTAATAATCTATTCGCATGAAAATGTAATTAACTTCACCCACATTGATAATCCTAAGCATCATGTGTCTAACTAAGCATAATCGATCAAACGTCACTAAGCATCGACTATCAAACTTACACACTCTATCTAATGAATTGAAAATGAACAAGTATGACACTAATAAGTATAATACATCAAACTAAGTATGATCGATCAAAGGTTAGTAAGCATCGAATATCAAACTAAGTACGCATTATCAAACTTCGTGTCAATAGACGATTAAGATCAAGGCTTCTAATTTATGAAACTAGACAAAGTCAATTAATTTCTCATGGAAACAAATCATAAGTCATTCATCGCATTCAAATCATGTTTCACGAGTATCCGAATACAAGAGTTAGCTAAAATGTTGAATTAACAATAAATGAAAAGAAAATGATGAGAGAATCCCCCTTTTTTGTTGTGGTTCGAGGCTAAGATCGTCGGAAAATATAAGTCTTTAGTTGCAGCCGATCTCCCCTTAGAAAAATTCTGGGTTCCCCATAGCGACCACCATCATCTTATCCATTTATCACAAACTTCCATTAAAGCTAAACCCAAGCTTTCTCTCTCTAGAAAATTCACCACCAAAATCAAATCAAACCACATGAGTAGCTAGCCAAGATAATGAGGAGTAAAAACACTAAGGTTTCCAGCCAAGAAAGTCGCCGAAAGACCAGAAAAATCCGACCACAGGTATGAAGAAATCCGGCCAAATCTTGTCTTTCCCAAGCCTTCTTGAGTCGTCCCTTGAAGAACACGTGCATCCCCTTGCTCCCTTGCGCGTCCCGTGCGTCCCATGTTGCAGTCCCGAGTAAACCGAGCAGCAGCTCCGCGTTTTGGAGATCCCGAGCAGCAGCTCTAGTAAACCCGAGCTGCTGCAAGCTTTTTGTTGTTCCGGGCGGAACAACTGCAACCGCGGCCTTCCCGAGCCGTGTTGCAGCAGTCCCGAGCTGTTGCTCGGCCGGCCAAAGCTAGGCTGACCTAGTGTAGTGGCCGACCGAGCTTTGTCCGGTTACTCCTTCCCCCTTCTTCTCTCTTTCTTCTCTCTAGCAAACCCTCAAGTAACTCAAATCCTAGATTTTTGATGTAGAAATTCTAGCCTCCTTTTCTCTCTTTTGTTTATTTGGTTCTTGATGAATTGAAGAAGAAGATGAATAGTAACCTCTCTACTACTAAAACCCTAGGTCAAGACTTAGTCAATTTCTTTCGACTTTGTTGACTTGGATCCATAAAGAGAGGGTGCCCATATAATCTTTCCTTGTCATTCTTCTTTGGGCTTGGACTTGGCTATGGACTTTGATTTAGAAACCAAGAGGTGCCTCCATCCTTGTCTCTACATCTTCAAATTCTCACAAAGGACTAAAATACCCTCAGACTTCTTTCTTTTATAACTTCCCCGTCCGAACTCAGAATTGACTTCCGTTTTCACCGTCAGACTCGTCATTGCCTCCACTTGTAATTTGATTTGCTTGAAATTTTTTTCTCTCGTTTTGAGCACATGAAATGATAGTGACAATTCGTTCCTTTTATTCCGATTTACATGTTTGTCTCCAAATATGATACCTAACAAGAAAAGTACATAAAATATTATTTATAATACTCGAAATGGACTAATTAGTCTAAGTTAGGCTCTCCAAATGTGACATTTGTAGGGTTTTGTGGTATCTAATACACTATCTAGTGTTCTAAGCGGAATCTCAACATCATATGTTAACACTAGATTACCAGGATCGATTTATGCAAGAACTAAACAATGAACTAGAAAGAGGAATAAATACCTTTATCGCGTTTTTTCCTCGAACCATTCCAATTTGCATGTGAAGATCGAGAGGTTCATGTGTAGCTCCTCTACTTGAGACACCGAGTTGGTTAACTTGATCTCCATTCTTTAATGTCTACTAGGACTTAATAGAAGGTTGAGAAAAACTCTTCTTCTTGACTAGATTGATAAAACTGATCACCTCTCTAACTTCCTCTCTCTCCATTAGTTGTATATTGAGAGAGAGAGAGATGTATAATTTTCTCTCTAGAAAAATCCACTCAAAGTTTTCCCAAAATTTGTACATCTCTTACGGTGTTTCTTGTGTACACAATTATGTCTAAGGAGGTTTATTTATAGGGAACGGTTGTTTTTGGCTTGTTAATAGTTATAGAGTCGAGTTGATCGTACTATCCGGTTGTTAAAGGTTTCTTCATGAATTTCGAGTCTTGAGGTCGTCTGTGTGCTAGCCATGTGAGTATTATGGAAGTGAAGGGTAGACGGTTCCTAGAGAACTAGATTAATCATTAGTGGAGACTTAACCCTTGTGAGATTTCTGAGCCTTTCTATTACCTTTGAGCGTACTCTTCTGCGGTGACTCTGAGTAGAGTGAAGAGCTACTCAACCTCGCAATTTTGTAAAAAGAGCTCATTTGATCTCGTGTGCTCAACTTCCATAACCACTAGGAGTGACATCAGGATAGCAAATAAACCTTACTCTTGTAGTCCATGAAACCCAATAATAGTGTCAACTTTAGGAAGACGGATACCCCACCATCCACTCATCATATGACTCCCGAGAATGAAGGCATGAAAAGTAAAGGAAGAAGAAGGTGAAAGCAAAGTGCGAAAAATGGAAAAGTTGATTGTTGAGAATACTAGTGTTGGTATTGCATTGTTTGTAGTTGTTCAAAAAAAAAAAAACTTGATAAGCCTAAAATTAGGTCTTTCCCCAAGTGTAGGGGTCAAGTTATAGTATTTAAAATAAGATCGAGTATCGTTCCAAAGGACAAGCTATTTTACCTAAATCTCGAATTAAAAACCCCCTTCGAATTTTTGGTTTGATTTGGAAACTACTTAAAGAAAGAAAACAATACTAATATACTAATAAGAATGAAATCAAGATGAGAAAAAGGATCTAGGGATTTCGATTTCACCACATAAATGGACTACTTAAGACAAGCATTCAATCAACAAATCACTTTTTGTTTATAACTCAAAACCTAGCTTAATGAACTAATTAGGTTTCGGATAATATTCTTTAATAACACAATTCAAAATCAAGAATATATGATTGACTATCACATAAAACTAAATTCCTACACTATCATTCATTATCTAAAAGGCATATCTCATCTAATAATTCAATAAAAGCATGAAATATCTAATTATAATGCATGAATGATAATAAGGTTATAGAATCAACATGAAATGACAATCAATAGGCATTGAAACTCAATATAAGGATTCATTGATTTATAACATATCTCAAAATAAGCCCAAAAATGGGTTTCCTCTACACCCTAGATACAAATTTAGCTACTCATGGAATCTAAAGTAATATTCATTGAATTTATAAAGTAAATGGAATTACAAAAGATTAATGGAAAGAAATCACCAAGAATGTTCAAGATCCATATTCCCATGTATCTCCATTTTATCCAAGATTTGCTCCATTTGTGTTCAAGAATTGTACTCCAAGAATTCCAAGTAATAGCTATTTTATTGCACCCAAATAAGAAAAAGAAAGAGAAGGAAGAAATTAGATGTAGAAAGAAGTTGGAAAGAAAAGATGAAAGGGGGTAAAGATGATAGAAGAATATGGAAGGAAGAAGGAGAAGACTATTAATGGAAGAATAATAGTGGTAGAGAAGAAGTAGTAGTAGTAATAGAGAAAGATGGAAAAAGAATGGAAAAGATGGATTTGGTAGTAGAGAAGAGAGAAAGAAATAGGTAAGAGGGGATTGAGAGGATGATTTTAGGGTTAGAGAAAGAAAAGTAGAGAAAGAGAAGGTATGGGAATAGAGAAGAGAAGAGGGATTGAGAGGGTTTGCAAGTCTAAAGAGAAATGAAAGAGGTAGAGATTTATTTATAGATGGGTTGATGGCTAGGGTTTTAGGAGTTAATTGGGAGAAAATGGGATAAAGAGGGTTAAAATAGGAAGTTAGGGTTGCTTTCTACTTAAGAAATGATTTCCTATTGGTTGAACATAAAGTGAGACAAAAAGGAGGGGTATAAAAGTAATTTTTGGAGGGCTTAAAAGTGAAAAGAGGGACCACATGCTGCTGTCCGGTTTGTGCATTCAGGACGTGCCACGTCACCTGATGTTATCCCACCAGCCAGAATGGTGCCCGAAAGTGTCCCACCAGTCTACATTGTTTGACTCCAACTTTGACTATGCATATCTCACTCTTCCGGACTCCGAATTGACTTCCGTTTTCTCCTACGAGATCGTCTCGGACTCTACTTTTCACCCATACACTGATATTGGCCAAATTTACCAGAATACCTGATAGGCCTAAAATAGGTCTATTCCCGCAAGTATACGGGGTCAAGTTATAGTATTGAAAATAAGATCGAGTATCGTCCCAGGAGATAGGTAGGTAACTTCAGATATTGAATGCGGGTTTAACCCAATAAGCAAAATGTCAATAGCTAACTTAGACTAACACACACACCCCACTCATAAATTTGATTTGATTTGCAAGAAATAAGAAAACAAAAAGAACTAACTAAACTATCTAAGTGAGAGGTAAGAGGATATCTAAGGTTATAAAATCCACCGCATAATTTCACTTTATAAACAAGCACTTAATTACTTAAATCTCTTTTGTATTTACTCGGGATCCAATATAATGTACTATTTGGATTCCGGATGATGTTCTAGATAAAACAATTTTATAATTACTAATTCTAATTGTCTTCCTTATAGAGATTCGGATCACTTAACTATTATTCATCATCTAAAAAGCATACTCCATCTAACAACTTAACGAAAGTATGAAATATCTAATTATGAGGCATGAGTAATGGAAAGAAAATCCAATCCATATAGATAAACAATCAATAGACATTAAAGCACATCAAGGGATTTAATTAATCAAGAACAAGTATTATAAAGATCCAAAATGGGTTTCATTCACAACCTTAGATTGCTAAATTAACTATACATGGAATCTAGAAATAACATTCATTGACATTGTAAAATAAATGAAAATACTAAGAAATTAATGGAAAGAAATCACCAAGAATGTCCAATTCCATATCCCCATGTATCTCCATTTTATCAAAGATTTGCTCCATTTATGCTCAAGAATTTTACTCCAAGAAATCCAAGTAATAGCTATTTTATTGCCACTCAAATAAGAAAAAGAAAGAAAAGGAAGAAATTAGATGTAGAAAGAAGTTGGAAAGAAGAGATGAAAGGGGATAAAGATGATAAAAGAATATGGAAGAAAGAAGGAGAAGACTATTAATGGAAGAAAGAATAGTGGTATAGAAGAAGTAGTAGTAGAGAAAGATGGAAAAATAATGGAGAAGATAGATTTAGTAGTAGAAAAGAGAGAAAGAAATAGGTGAGAAGAGGGATAGGGGAATAGAGAAGAGGGATCTTGAGAGGGTTTGCAAGTCTCCTTCAATGGTAGGGATTAGTTTCTTATTTATATGATAGGGTTTGTAGTGATAGGAGGGTTATTTCTGGAAATTAGTAGTAGAAAATACTTCCTGTTGGCTAGGGTTGGATTTTATTAAAGGAGGGCTGCCATGTGTCGTTTAATGAGAAGGGCAACAAAAATTAGGGTTTCCCAACAAAGTTCTGGTGGCTGTTAGGAAGTTGGTACTATGGTGTTTCACGGTGGTACGAAGTACCGTGAGACGCAACTATTGTCCGTTGGATGAAGATGCACGGATGTATAAGGCCAAGATTGTGCCACGCCTGTAGGGAGTACCCATTTAAGCTGCTTCGGGAGCATGGAAACATAATAATGAGGAAGACTTACAGAGATCGTCGGATGAGATTTGTGCGGAAACGGATGGACAAGATTAAAACGTGGCCACGGGACTACCGGATTAAATTGCTTTGCGATATACCGGATCATGCTCATAGGGTCCATTTCGCTGCTAAGCGGAAAAGCGGGAATTGGATACGCTGGCCTCCATATTGCGCCACGTGTCTTCTTGTATCCCGCGTGCCCGAATTTCTACCGAATATATCCCACCTGGTCAACAATATTTGACCCAACTTTGACCTTGATTTATTCCTCCATCCGGACTCCGATTTGACTTCTGTTTCTCCTACGAACTCGTCTCGACCTCTACTTTTCAACCACTCACTGACCTTGGCCAAATTACTAGAATGTCCTTCACTCCAAATGACAAAAATACCCTTCATGCATCTTTTCCTCGTTTTTAACCGTTTTTCACACCTAACTCTGCAAAAGACACCTAATCAAGAAAACCAACCATTTTATTATAATAAAGACTCGAAACGAACTAACTCGACTAAATTAAACGACTCAGATGGGGCATTTTCATGACCCATCAAACATCCCCAAACTTAGATTTTGCTAGTCCTCGAGCAAAACAAAATAAAAGAAAAACCTAACTCACTTTCGGAGGAATCCCGGTTGCATTTAGTGTATGCAACAAGCCATTAAACCCCTAGGTTGCCTTAGTGGACGACTGTGGTCTCGTGAGGGTTTCCATAGATGACACCCACAAACATCATGGTTTCAAATACACAAGGGTCCAAAATCCAAATCGTAGATAAGCATGATTGATATAGTAAAGGGTTTAAGCATGTCAACACATAATGAATCAAGTAAATAAGCTCTTGTAAAAGCTAAAGGCCCCTTCACTAATGATCTTACCCTAAAATGCAAGTGTCATACCATAATAAGCACATCTATGTTCCGAAGTCACAAAACCTTGATTACCAAGTTAGTACATTTCGCCTCGACTTCGGCCTCACGGACATACACTCCAAATATGAAATCACTCAAGAATGGTTCGCTCGTATGTGTGAGTGTGATCACTTAACTTGAACTCAACACATAAAAAGGGGTGAGGACAACATTTTGGAACGAATGATCTTCGAAAAGGAATTAGCCACTAATAGAGTGGGGAAGCTCACTCACCCTTCTCTACCATTCTACCCTCTAAAAATGCCTTCTAAAGTTTAGCGGATACTAGAGATGGATGATGATGGTGGATTCTCGAGAATTTCGACCTCTTCATTATGGTTGAACCTCTTAAGCATCTCAACATTTGTTTCTTGCTTCGAATACTTATTCATGAACAAAAACACCAACACATATATACAATCACATCACTCACACAAAAGAGCTAACACATGCTCAAACATACACAAAAATCACTTTATTTCACTCTTTTTCTTTCTTTTTTTTTTTTTTTTTTTTTTTTTTTTTTTTTTTTTTCTTTCATAACACAAATACAAACAACCAAAACAAAATACAACACACACAACTCTATTCTTGCAATCAACTTTCATTTCATACTTGCTTTTGACATTCTTCATTCTTTTATCTCACGTCTTCATTCTCGGGATATAAGATGATGGATGGTGATGAAGAATCCGCTATCCTCTAGTTGGCATTCTCATTGGGTTTCATGGACTACAAGGGCAAGGTTAATTCGCTATCCTAATGTCACTCATAGTGGCTAAGGAAATTGAGCACACGAGATCAAATGAGCTCTTTTATAAGTTACGAGGTTGAGTAGCTCTTCATCTACTCGGAGTTAGCGCGAAAGAGTACACTCGAATGGTAATTTAGGCTTTGAGCTCTCACATGGGTTAAGTCTCCACTAATGACTACTCTAGGTCTCTTAGAAATGTTTCTTCTTCACTAAGATGTAACTCACATGACACAACACAAACACTAAAAGACTCGACTTTCATGCAAAGGCCATTAGCAATCACAAAACTCATCAACTTGACACATATGCATCAAAATTCTTAAAACTATTACTAGAATCACATGCAAATCTACTCAAAATTTTCAAATTTTGGCTAATTTGAACCCTTTTGTCTTTGAAACCCATGGTCATGCATTGGTTATGGTCATATCCCGTATCCCCAAACTTAAAACTAACATTGTCCTCAATGTTTTAAGCATACACTCACCAAAAGATAAAGAGGCACATCAATCTAAAGAGAAGAGTGGAGAGATATTACCATAACCGAAGGAGATAAAAGATGATACTACCAAGGCTCATGTATAAATAGGTTCCAAGTTGATGCCAAGCTCGCGCCATCCCCAAACTTGGAACAAACCACGCCTTAGAAGTAAAACATATAAGAATTGCTCCTAGAATATCAACAAATATCATGAGAATGAATCACAAAAAAAACATGACCTCATACAAATCTACCACTAACGTGGGTATACACGATTGCATTGAGCTATGCAATTAGCCTTTAATTTTCTTGATTTCACCCAAGAACACGAGTTATGTCTCGTGGAGGGTTTCAAGAGATGATACCCACAAACATCAAGACTCATTAATCGGCCTAACGATCATAAAGCAAAAGACGAAAAATTTGGGGGTCAACCCAAAGAGAGCTATATACAAATGGTAATCGTCTCACAACTATGTAAAAACCATAAAGTGCAAGTAAGACGATTGAAGAAAATAAGCCATCCCCAAATTTAGTGGATGCACGACCCACTAAGTAAGCATAAATGCTAGGGGCAACGACTAAGAAGTCGTCAAAAGGATCGACATATAAGTGAAGGGCTAAGAGGTCAGTCGAAGGCAAAAAGTCATCCGGAAGCTTAGTGGATAGAACATCCACTATGTCCATAGACGTCTTCGGGAAGACGTCTAAAACGTCCCAAAAGGGATCAACGACCGAGTCTAATAACATGTGGAAAGTCGAACTAGACTCTAAGGGTAAGGCAATAGGCTCGGGGACCAAGTCAAGGTCCATGGTTTCCTTAGGTAAATAGTCTGACAAACTATCTAACATGTCTCTAACTACTACGTCATCAATATCCTCAAAGGCATCTGGAGCCTCGCAGTTAATTATAACATCATGTCTGGCATCTAAGACTGACTCCCTACAAGTGTCGAAAATCGAAAAGTTTAAAATAATGTCATCCCCAAACTTGTTCATAGAGCCATCATCCTGAATCTCAAAGTCTAATATAGTTTTATCATGATGAGACGACACATGGTGAGGAAACGAGACAACAAGGTTATCAGTTTGTTCAAGCTCTTGGGTCCTCTCAGTTGATTCGTCGACATTTAACTTAGTACTAGGGTTAGACGTATTACCCTCGCCATCGGACCTAGTACCCTCTTGAGTTTGGGGTGGTAAAACTCCTTCCTCGTCGGCTAATAACTGTGACATCATCATCTCTAATGGATGATTTAGAGACTCTAATTGATGATTTAGAGACTCAAACCTCTGATGTAACTCTTGTTGCATTTGAATCTGCGTCTGTTCAAATCGATCTTGTGTCTCTTCAAGTTGTAACATCATTTCAGTCAGACGACTCACAGACTCTAATTGAGATTTATCTTCAAGAGTCTCTTCATGATAAGGCTCACAAGTGTAATTAAATGAAGACTCTTGATAATAACTCCCACCGTACACACTATGATCATACCTGCCTCTAAAATCATTGGTCTCAGAGTAGTGTGGACTATAAGGTCTCTCATACATATTCAGTGTCGGACCATATCCATCACTAATTCGACCATCTCTACACATCCGTCGGTATTCTCCTAGGGTTATACGAGATCTGTCAGGCTCAGATGGTCTATTCCCCTCACTAATCGGAGCATCTCTACACATCCTTTGGTATTCACCTAAGGTCATATCAGGTCGGTTAGTGCGAGGAATCCTCGAAATAAGCTCATCATCATCAACATCAAATGGCCAACCGTTATAAGAACGGGCCATGATCTAACAGTATTCAAAGATGGTAACACATAATCACAAAATGGGAATTAACAATTATAGAACTAAACAATCGCACAAAAGTAAGAAGTAAGAGATAGAATGCGATACTATCGACTTTTCGCTTGACTTCTCGATTCCTTCCTTTCCTTCGCTCCTATGTCTCTTCTGGCTATTTCCTTAAATTGGAACCTAAAAAAAATAAACTTAAGAAAATAGAAAAACAAATAAAACAAAAATTTCTAAGTAAGAAATTAACATTAAACTAATGAACAAACAAGCAACCGATATCCTAACTACTAAACCTATCCCCGGCAGCGGCGCCAAAAACTTGATAGGCCTAAAATAGGTCTATTCCCGCAAGTATACGGGGTCAAGTTATAGTATTGAAAATAAGATCGAGTATCGTCCCAAGAGATAGGTAGGTAACTTCAGATATTGAATGCGGGTTTAACCCAATAATCAAAATGTCAATAGCTAACTTAGACTAACACACACACACCCCACTCATAAATTTGATTTGATTTGCAAGAAATAAGAAAACAAAAAGAACTAACTAAACTATCAAAGTGAGAGGTAAGAGGATATCTAAGGTTATAAAATCCACCGCATAATTTCACTTTATAAACAAGCACTTAATTACTTAAATCTCTTTTGTATTTACTCGGGATCCAATATAATGAACTATTTGGATTCCGAATGATGTTCTAGATAAAACAATTTTATAATTACTAATTCTAATTGTCTTCCTTATAGAGATTCAGATCACTTAACTATGATTCATCATCTAAAAAGCATACTTCATCTAACAACTTAACGAAAGTATGAAATATCTAATTATGAGGCATGAGTAATGGAAAGAAAATCCAATCCATATAGACAAACAATCAATAGACATTAAAGCACATCAAGGGATTTAATTAATCAAGAACAAGTAT
>BEHA01050247.1:1238850-1260228 GCA_002897215.1 Eschscholzia californica subsp. californica
CTTGAGATGAGACATGGATATGCTAGCATGGTTGTGTTTGGTATATCGCATGAGTGCTATAAGCTGAAACCAACATTGAAGCTTATGGACATATTGGTGTGAAGTCTAGATGACAGATTCACGAGACCAAGTACAGAACTGATGGTAGTTGGAACCGAGTTCAAGCCGTCAAGTAATATGAGGGTCGTTGTATCTGAAGTGGATCGGCCCATGTTTGAGTTATGCATTAGAGGTAAGTTGGAACCGAGTTCAAGCCTACAGTGTACAATGAGTACGTGGTGACTGAGAAGAGATCAGCTCACGTTATGGGATTTTAGGATGGTGTGTCGTGGTGACATTAAGCATCGTCCAATTCTGAGGATAGTTGGAACCAAGTTCAGATCGTCAGAGATATATGACAACGTCGAGTGTGACAGTGTGTAGTAAGCCGTATGGTGCTGCATAAGATGTGTTGGAACTTATGCGGTGGTACGTTCGGATGTGTTCAAGAGGGACACGAGCCTACCAAGATGCTCGGGTTAAGGAGCATCGCCAATGATTAAATGGCAAGTGTGTGTCTGGATGTAGTCAAGAGGACGTTCCCAAGAGTATGCCAGTGGTGGATGGTTTGGTACCATGTAGTTCTCGCGGAGAGAAGCTACCGTGCTCGTTTCAGTGGACATCGAAGGCAACACGATAATTTCCCGAGGAAGGGATGGCATGGAGGATGCCGAGCGCACGAGGCGCAAGCGTGGAGGCGCACAAGCAGAGGCTTGTTTGAGTTGCACAGAGGTGCAGGTGCAGAGGCACAATCGAGGCAAGGGTCGTCGAGAGAGGGGCGACATTGCGAAGAGTTCAAGTGGTATACACTCAAGGGTACAAGTAGTGATACTTAGGTACTAGAGTGCACTTGATGTGAGAAGCCGGAGGGCGTAGTGAGGGTCTCAATGAACAAGCAAACCAAGGAGTCAGAACGTGGAGTACATGGGTACGTAGGGTCTGATCCAGAGGGGAGTGACATTGAAGACGAGTTGCTTTGCGATGGCAACATTGCAGGCACATGGCAAGATGCAGTGGCGTCGAGATGCTAACTCGGGTGAAGGCAACGGTTGCTGAGGTACTAGGGTGATGAGTTGTGTCGCAGTTTACTGCGATACGCATGGCAAGATTGGTCACAAAAGCAGAGATGGAAGGTGACAATCGAGATGCCAACTCGAGGTGAAGCCGAGGAGGTGAGGTACCTGAGTTCGAGGAGCGGCGGAGGCTGCAACGGAGAGGCGAACCAGAGGGGGAGCCGACATTTGAGGTCAGAGGGCAACATTGAGCATGGATGAATGGTAGAGAAGACCATTATCCTAACGCATCAGAGGATGCATTGTAGAGGATTGAGTTAACCCGGAGGGGGAACCGGCGCGACGAGACTGCGTAGTTGAGTTTGCACGGAGGTGCGGTCTGCCGAAGACATGAAGGTGCAGTGGTAGCATTGGAGTTGGGGCAGAAGATTGAAGTACTCCAAACTTAGTCGACGAGGACGTCGACATTACAAGTGGGGGAGTATGTCACGTGCATATTCTTGAGCATGCATATGACGTGACGAGTGCTAGGAGAGCACGTACGAGCATATAGGCCGGAGGGCCAAAGACGAGGTCGTTGGGGCCAGAAGCTTCTTGAGCCATGCACGGAGGTGCATTCATGTCTTGCCAAGAGCGAGTATGCTTGGTTGAAAGATTGATGTTTCCTTGTGGAAATAGGCTAAACAAGAACTTTGAAATACTAGTGTTGGTATTGCAAAAACTTGATAAGCCTAAAATTAGGTCTTTCCCCAAGTGTAGGGGTCAAGTTATAGTATTTAAAATAAGATCGAGTATCGTTCCAAAGGACAAGCTATTTTACCTAAATCTCGAATTAAAAACCCCCTTCGAATTTTTGGTTTGATTTGGAAACTACTTAAAGAAAGAAAACAATACTAATATACTAATAAGAATGAAATCAAGATGAGAAAAAAGGATCTAGGGATTTCGATTTCACCACATAAATGGACTACTTAAGACAAGCATTCAATCAACAAATCACTTTTTGTTTATAACTCAAAACCTAGCTTAATGAACTAATTAGGTTTCGGATAATATTCTTTAATAACACAATTCAAAATCAAGAATATATGATTGACTATCACATAAAACTAAATTCCTACACTATCATTCATTATCTAAAAGGCATATCTCATCTAATAATTCAATAAAAGCATGAAATATCTAATTATAATGCATGAATGATAATAAGGTTATAGAATCAACATGAAATGACAATCAATAGGCATTGAAGCTCAATATAAGGATTCATTGATTTATAACATATCTCAAAATAAGCCCAAAAATGGGTTTCCTCTACACCTTAGATACAAATTTAGCTACTCATGGAATCTAAAGTAATATTCATTGAATTTATAAAGTAAATGGAATTACAAAAGATTAATGGAAAGAAATCACCAAGAATGTTCAAGATCCATATTCCCATGTATCTCCATTTTGTCCAAAATTTGCTCCATTTGTCCTCGAGAATTTTACTCCAAGAATCCCAAGTAATAGCTATTTTATTGCACCCAAATAAGAAAAAGGAAGAAAGTAGATGTAGAAAGAAGTTGGAAAGAAAAGATGAAAGGGGGTAAAGATGATAGAAGAATATGGAAGGAAGAAGGAGAAGACTATTAATGGAAGAATAATAGTGGTAGAGAAGAAGTAGTAGTAGTAATAGAGAAAGATGGAAAAAGAATGGAAAAGATGGATTTGGTAGTAGAGAAGAGAGAAAGAAATAGGTAAGAGGGGATTGAGAGGATGATTTTAGGGTTAGAGAAAGAAAAGTAGAGAAAGAGAAGGTATGGGAATAGAGAAGAGAAGAGGGATTAAGAGGGTTTGCAAGTCTAAAGAGAAATGAAAGAGGTAGAGATTTATTTATAGATGGGTTGATGGCTAGGGTTTTAGGAGTTAATTGGGAGAAAATGGGCAAAAGAGGGTTAAAATAGGAAGTTAGGGTTGCTTTCTACTCAAGAAATGATTTCCTATTGGTTGAACATAAAGTGAGACAAAAAGGAGGGGTATAAAAGTAATTTTCGGAGGGCTTAAAAGTGAAAAGAGGGACCACATGCTGCTGTCCGGTGTGTGCATTCAGGACGTGCCACGTCACCTGATGTTATCCCACCAGCCAGAATGGTGCCCGAAAGTGTCCCACCAGTCTACATTGTTTGACTCCAAATTTGACTATGCATATCTCACTCTTCCGGACTCTGAATTGACTTCCGTTTTCTCCTACGAGCTCGTCTCGGACTCTACTTTTCACCCATACACTGATATTGGCCAAATTTACCAGAATACCCTTGTGTCCAAAAGACCAAAATGCCCTTCAAGTAACTTCCTCTGGTTTTTAATCGCTTTTCACACATAACTCTACAAAAGACACCTAATCAAGAAAACAACCATTTTATTATAATAAAGACTCGAAACCGACTAACTTGGCTAAATTAAACGACTTAGATGGGACAATTTCATGACCCATCAGAACCATAGAGTAGGTATTTGACCCAAACTAGGATTCCTAAACAATCTCTCTTTAGACTTATCCCAAAAGCACTCCCTTTTAGGGTTTAGTGTGACCGGCCACTATAGCCCTCTTATGGGCTTGTGGCCGGCCCACTTTAAGGTCATAACCGGCCATGTGCTGGCCGGCTCCTTGCTTAGGTCGGCCATCATATGGCCGGCCCCTTTATGGGCGATGGCCGACCCCTTTATGGGCACCCCGGGCTCCCTTTCAGGCCCGGGTTTGTATATACTTATCCGGACTCCTCCGAACACTATTTGGCCTTACCAATAATAGATCCAATCCACTTATTTGCCACTTTATCACTAGTTAACTCTCTCCGATCAAGTTACTACTATTATGTATAACTCGTTGTTGGATCCGGTCTATGTTAGTCGCGAATCACCGAATTGATCCGACGATCGTAGTTGGCTTCTAGCAAAGCACTACGACCCCTAATCGGACCGGACAGGATGATCTTCATAACGAATACATCTTTATCCTAACTGACAAATTGATCGCATTTCCATCTTGGTCGAAGGACACTCTTTCGGAAGGACATCTCCTTCAAACCGAACGGATATATCCTTCAGTCTCCCACTTGTCCTTAGAACAAGTGCAATGTTCGATTCCCATGTCACTTCGTATCTCATCTGATACGTCATATCTTTTCAGACTTTCTTGATTTTGAGAACAACTACTAAGCTAATGATTAACTTTTAATCTATTAGAGTGTGGCCACACATTTTCCAGTTAATTCTCCTCAAGTGGCCCGGAGATACTATTCCTAACCTAGTTAGGAGGACATAATCCACTCTTGTACTCCCACTTAACTTCATATCTATCATGTCTCCCCTAGCAATCCGCCTTTATAATCTCCTTTTACGGCGCGACGTTTAACGGTGCCAAAGTTCGACATTCCTTATAGAAGATGAGTGGAGTACTCATGTTTAAGGAATCTCTCCAATCTTGCCTATGAGTGTTCCTGACGTTTTTCAACTCCTTGAAAAACTCTCATGTTTGGGTTATCCAGTGTATATTCCCCAATCATACACCCATGTCATTGACTTGAATACTATATTCCAATAGCCCATGAAACAGCGCTATCAGTCAATCTCACATGCTAGTCTTCATGAGTCATTGTTCTCCATGCAATGACCTGAACTAGGGAGTTAATAATGAATCTATTCCAAATTCACTTAGTAGGGTTTCATTTACTAGATCACGCATCTGATAAACCTACTTGGAATGCTTCATTATTTTTGGACTGCCGGTTAAATACTAAACCACGATTTAACGACGAAATAATTAAATTATTCCTGATAATAAGAGTTTGTAAAATTGAGCCTTCCCGTATAACTCCTTACAACCTCAATTTTACTAGTCTAAGCATAAAGCTTAATGCCTATGACTCTAGTATTACCTCCATACTTAGTCTAAGGTGACAATTTAGTTGATAGAATAAATCTATATGGGTTTTGCTTGTTATCATCCCTATGATAATTTGCAGTATCTCCATACTGAATTAAAACTTCTCAAGTTTTAACTACTTTCTTTTAGCTAGTAGTATATCATTATGGTCTTATGGCTCCAAGCCATGTTTTGGAGTGATTCCGTTATAGCTAGCTTATTTTCTTCTTCAGTAGGATCTCAATCCTCTGAGACAGATTATGAGCTTTCAAGGTCTGTAAGGGGTTTGAACAATCTTTAGATGCTCTCAACTTCTTGAGGGCTCTCATGCGAATCTAATTCGACTTATGCGGGAGGATCTCCGAGATCTTCTATCTCATCCTTTATTTCCATATCTATCGGCTAAGAACAGATAGGAACCGCAATATCTGATCAGTGTAAGTTTCTTGCTCAGATCGAATATCTAATATTTCTCCCACTTGTCTTCTTGAGATAACTCTTATTCCAAGGAAGACACTACCACGAGCAACAACCACCTTGTTCTCTGATTGCTTGTGGAAGAATCCCCATATTTATTTATGCCATAAATAAATATTCTTTCTTGATATGCAAACTTGGTTCTCGAAAACCATTTACGTTTCATATATATAGACCTTGAGAAAAGACCACTTTTGGAACCATTCCAAACCCATAATCTTATGTTGTCTTTTCAGCTATTTGACGGAATGTGGTTAGTTAGGATGAACGACCGTGTTTGAGAATATATCCCAGAAAGTGTTCGGAAGATTGGCTTAAACCCATCATTGTTAGCGTTTTAGTTCTCCTAGAACCGACTTTGTCAATCTAGCACTGATTTAAAACATTCGATGTTTCTAGAAGAACATAATAACGCTTATTAAGTTCTACCTAGATCAGTGTCTAGAAGAAGACTTTGATCCAATTCAGCATCCTGAGCAATTACTTGCTTCTGCTCCCTCTTGGACCTTTTCTTCTTTAAGTCAAGTATGTAATTTCCATGAAGGAAATCTACTAAATTTTGCTAGATTAACTTTCTTAACAAAGATGTGAGAACCGGAATTCCCAATTTCGCTTCCCCATCTTCCAGGTACTTAGGGTGGTTTCTTGTAATGGCTTAGCCATTGCTTTTTAAAACTCTAACCCTAATGCTTATGAATCATAACAACTCTTCTTATATTCCTTTGGTAACAGAATCTTAAGAACATGCTCTTTGATTCAATGTTCCTCAATGTTCTTTTCAAGAGGACATTCTTAGAGGGACCAACCTCTCCATTCACGACATCTAGTGGAACTTTTCCTCAAGTTGTCGAATGGTTGTGTTATCATCCATATCATTAATCCCTATGAGAGAGAAGAATTTTATGGATGTTCACAAAAGAATTTGTGGATAATCATATCCACAGTCGTTTGAAGTGGTAGTGAACATCGGGATGGGATATTCTCGGACGTTTCCTTTGTTTCGAATGCGATAATGTTTCTCGGATTCTTTACCAATCGTGAAAATAATTTCGTTTAATTCCTTCTTAAGGAATGAACTAAGGTTGGAAAACTATTTTCTAATAGTCATATATACCCTACTCTAAAAGAAAAGCAAAATCCTAAAACTTATTATCATTGCAAAAACACAGTTTTTGCCAGATTATTCAAAATCATCTCCGGTTGAATAATATGATTCCAAGATCCCATTCCTACGGAGCTAAGCGTACTAGGGCACTGCCCTTAACTCCGTCCTCCTGGGTGAGCAAACTCTTTGCTGATCATACTCCTATGACTCTTGGTTGATGAATAACACTTATGTGTTGAATTCATCCTTTTGCCTCGAAATCCAAAACCCTTTTGTTGATTCGTTGAGAATAACCATTTAGACGTGTAGACCTCTGCTATAGATCTACCCATATCGTCCCGAGGTAAAAGATGGCACTCTGCGTAGGCCGACCCACCGTCGATGAACAAGTGATCAACAGGTGTCTTAATCTGGGTAGGCGTTACTCAAAATTCTTTTTGGGGACTTTTATGTAATTTATCAAGTTACGTTACTGTGAACTCTAACATAACTAACTATGATATATTACGTAAATATTTATGTGGGTTTGCGTAATGATTTCTCAAATCTTAGTATTAGTACTCCTAAAAGATCTCATCTTTTAGGTTAATTCTTGTTCGACTAAGGTTCATTTGGATTCATATCTTTGAACCACCATTGATTACTCCCACTCGAATCATGATCTCATAATTCGATTCGTCAATGGCTTCTTAAGACCCTATACTCTAAGTATTATTCGGGCACATCACACTTGTGCTTAGAAACAAGAAGCGTTTACCTATCTAAAGGTATACTTATCTACGCAATCACACACATACATGTATACATACATTCAGAAATATGACAATCATATAAGATAAAGTATGTATCCTAGATTCGTTTCTAGGTTCGCTACGTTTCGTATAGCTATTTGTGGGAAATTGTGACATTCCTATGTCTAACATGTATTCAAAGTCTATTTTCGTAAAATACGGACTTATTTATGTCACGTTTCTTCCTTAATGATTTCCAAAATCGCTTTAAGGAAAAACTCCGTTTGGATTATCGGATAATCCGGGTCTATTTCGGAAAAATCTAGTTGGAATCGAAGAAGATTGGAAAAACTCCCACTCGAGTCGAGGCCCATGAAGAGCCCGAGTCAAACCAAAAGACCCAAGTCAAACTTGGTCAAAATATCCATGGGCCAGTCGTGGGTAAGCCCAATTGGGCCCATGGACTAGGTTGGGTATCTCTCGGACTAAGGGATTACATGTTCATAACATGTTGTGACCCTCGGCCCAGACGCGTCCTGGCTCAGGCAGGACCCGTCCGGATACCATGAGATACATCCCAGATGCTTCTCGTAGATTCAGACGCGTCTCAGACGTGTCTCGACGGAGACAGACGCGTCTCGATGGATCAGACGCGTCTTGAACGCGTCTCGATGGCTCAGACGCGTCCTAGACGCGTCCGACCATCTCGGCTGGAGTATATCTCAGACAACTAGGTCCGAGATTTTCGAGAGGAGCCAGACGCGTCTGGACTCTCGAGTCCATGTCTCGGTCCTAGACCGAGACGAACTTGGATTCCAGTCGCGTCCTAGACGCTCTGGGATTCCCAGCTGTACTCGGACTGGGATCCCATCCCGGACCGAGATTCCCGCGTCTCGGGAAGCTTCCCGAGATTCCCGCGTCTCGGGAAGCTTCCCGAGATGTGCGGTACCGACCAGACGCGTTTTGGCCAGACAGAATGTGTAGTTTCCCAAATTTTTGGGAAACTGCCATTCCGGACTTCTTCTTCCATATCCAACTTGTTGTTTTTGGGTTTTTCTTAACTAAAATTGTTGTTTTTACGCAAAAAACTGCTGTTTTAGCCCAGAAAATTGTTGTTTTCACCCAGAAAACTGCTATTTTCATCCAGAAATTGCTGTTTGCAACCAGAAAACTGCTGTTGGCACCGAGAAATTGCTGTTTGGACCCCAAAAATTGTTGTCTGGACCCAAAAACTGCTGTTTGGATCCAAAAAGTTGCGTTTTTTTGTGATGTTCAATCACCAAAAACCCATATTTTTAAAACTTCTTTTAAAAATCAAGAACCCTAAATCATCCCTTTTGGAAACTATTTTCAAAACTTCGAAATTATAAGGTTTTTATACATTGAAACCCTTTCAATTTCTGTCTGATTGTGTCTAAATCTAATTTAAACTAATCAATTTTATGTTTAAATCTAAATTCAAACATAAAATCATCTAATCAATCAAGTTCGAATCTAATTCGTCTAGTCAAAGTTAGTTTCATGCAACTGGTTCGTGATGCCACTGTAGAGTTTTCTGTGTATCTAATACACTATCTAGTGTTCTAAGCGGAATCTCAACATCATATGTTAACACTAGATTACCAGGATCGATTTATGCAAGAACTAAACAATGAACTAGAAAGAGGAATAAATACCTTTATCGCGTTTTTCCCTCGAACCATTCCAATTCGCGTGTGAAGATCGAGAGCTTCATGTGTAGCCCCTCTACTTGAGACACCGAGTTGGTTAACTTGATCTCCCTTCTTTAATATCTGCTAAAACTTAATAGAAGGTTGAGAGAAACTCTTCTTCTTGACTAGATTGATAGAACTGATCATCTCTCTAACTTCCTCTCTCTCCATTAGCTGTTCATTGAGAAAGAGAGAGAGAGAGAGAGATGTATATTTTTCTCTTTAGAAAAATCCACTCAAAGTTTTCCCAAAACTTGTACATCTCTTACGGTGTTTCTTGTGTACACAATTATGTTTAAGGAGGTCTATTTATAGGGAACCATAGAGTAGCTATTTGACCCAAACTAGGATTCCTAAACAATCTCTCGTTAGACTTATCCCAAAAGCACTCCCTTTTAGGGCTTAGTGTGGCCGGCCACTATAGCCCTCTTATGGGCTTGTGGCCGGCCCACTTTAAGGTCATAACCGGCCATGTGCTGGCCGGCCCCTTGCTTAGGTCGGCCATCACATGGCCGGCCCCTTTATGGGCGATGGCCGACCCCTTTATGGGCACCCCGGGCTCCATTTTAGGCCCGGGTTTGTGTATACTTGTCCGGACTCCTCCGAACACTATTTGGCCTTACCAATAATGATCCAATCCACTTATTTACCACTTTATCACTTACTACTCTTATGTGTAACCCGCTGTAGGATCCGGTCTATGTTAGCCGCGAATCACCGAATTAATCCGACGATCGTAGTTGGCTTCCAGCAAAGCACTACGACCTCTAATTGGACCGGACTGGATGATCTTCATAACGAATACATCTTTATCCTAACTGACAAATTGATCGCATTGCCATCTTGGTCGAAGGACACTCCTTCGGAAGGACATCTCCTTCAGACCAAACATATATATCCTTCAACATTTTCATGTCACATCATACAACAACCTAAAAGATCAGCGCCGAAAATGCGTGATCAGAAGATCGAATACGTGACGTCACAAAATCACGCATGGAAAGGAAATTAATTGCTTGAGCAGAAGTCGAAACGTGTCTCGGGAGAACAAATCACGCGTCCATCAGTCTAAGGCAAACGCGACTTGAATCAATTCTGGCGAATACAGTCTTAGAGAAAAAAGGTTTTACCATCAGCAGACTCTGCCAGCTCGGTACAAGTCAGCTCAGGAATATGCAGCTTTGGAAAACCAAAAGAAAGGCCAAGCATCACGAAACAACTTTGGTCTAGGTAAAATCCTCAACTTCAGGGTCATCAATGTTTAAAAAACACGAGTTACTTATACTCCTTATTTTCTCTACTTTCGACTAAGAAGTGGAGGAACGCATGATGATGCACAAAATGTCCAGTTGTTGACTAACGTCACTAAGTCAAGAATAGTCAAGAAGTCCAACGGGTTAACCCGACTTAAGGCAACAAGACTGGTGGACCCGTAACAATCTGGCACCGATGCCCAGAACTGGGAGGTCGACAAAGATCAGCTAAGTAGCTGCAGCCCTGCTTCGCCTAAAATACAATCAGATCAGCCTTAAGATTCTCCAAAGGAGTAAGGGTGTCCACGTAAGCAAGGCCGATTCCTTATGCCTTAAACTGGGAAGGCAAAAGCGCGCCGCACGCTTACCGACTTAATCCTGAATCCTCCTAAAGATCTCAGTCAGTTAAAGATCCTAATTATTTAAGCAACTTGGGCTTCAAGAGTCTCAAATGAGTCAACATCTCCTAGAAGATCTATCACCTCGGCAGGATATCTACGAAGTATCCTTGAACATAGGAACTTATATTTATCCTAGATACGAGATGAACCAAAAGGGAAACCCTAACTACAAAGAGTAGTCCAATTCCCAAACGGTGGATCACAACCGCCTCATCTACCCCGTCTGTCACAGTTGGTCCAATTCAGCCTATAAAAGGGCATCACATCGCCTTCTTCAGGGCACATTGAGTAAGTTCAATGCATTCCAAAAATGTTCACTCAATTCTTAATCTTTTTACTGCAAAGAGCAATCTGACTGTCTTGAACATCAGAGCGATTTCTGAGCCCTTTGCAGATTTCCCCCAGGGTTCCAAGGAACAAGGAGCAAGGAGCGGGAGCTAGAAGAAGGAGTATTTATCAACCGAATGGAATAACCATCATAACAGACGCTGTCGTGCATCAAGTCTCGATCTTTTGCTGATTAAACGAAGAGCCATTTTTTGACATCAGCAGATGGTGTATCCTTTCTTACCCTGAGGATAACCGACGAAAACACCTGGTTTTGGTCTGTGATCAAACTTATTTTTATGTTGACATTATGGCCAAAGAAGAGGCAACCAAAAATGTGGAGGTTGTTGTAATCCGGAGTTGTGTCATATAAATTCCACGAGGCAGCTAATTTGACAAAATGGGAGTTGCCATCTTTTTTTTTTTGAACTCAAACTTCATATTAAAGCCAAAAAGGCGAATAAGATTACATCATAAAGAATGAAAAACCAAGAAAAAAAACTTAGGAAATGAAATCTAAGGTGCCTCGGTTTGATGGTATTGGAATGTTGATTGAGCCCTAACGTGGGCCTCCTCATTTGCTTCTCTGGGACAATATTGAAGTGCCTTTAAATTTGGGTTGTTGAGTAGGGTTTTGGCTCAATTAATATAAGGCTTGATCCTCCAAGGCCTCCATCCTGACCGTCCAAAACCGCATCTATCAAAACCCTACAGTCCCCTTCTGCTATATAAATACCTCTTCCCTTCTTTGAGATCCCACTTCCAACGCGTCCACTAGAGCTTTAGCTTCACTTTCAACGGTCGACTGGCATCTTATTAATCAAATAAGTTGTTGTTTTTAAACACTCACCCCAAAATGTGAGTGGAAGATGTGCTTGAAAACGAAGGGTGTGCTTGATTACAAGTTGGGGAAAGGAAAAAAATAAGAGATAATGTTTCTCCGAGAAAAAATTTCATCCAGAAAAAAATTCTTTTGAAACATTTTCCAAATTTTCAATTGTTAGGTTCAACAAAGAAAACAAAGTTGTTTTATACTGTTGTTATTTTCCGTTGTTTGTTTGGCGTATAGAAAATATTTATTTACTAAATTATTTATTTATAAAACATTATTGGGAACATAATATGTCCCTAAATTAAATAGACATTTATCTTGAAAGTTTAAAATGAACTTGTCCTACATTATCTTAATTAAAAACATTTATTGAAATAACTTACTAAATATAATAATAGTAGATGTCTTCACTTGAAACTAATTCCAATTTAATACTAAAAACTAAATAAATCAAACGTTCTATTTTAATTTAGAATGCAAGATTAAAGCAAGAACACCGGCGATAACAACATATTCCGACTCCAATACCAAATACAATATAACGATTAAACCTCCTTTGACATCCGTTTTTAGTGCAAACTAAGGAATTAATACTATTTTTCTTCATTAATAGAAGAGATTTTCTTCTTCCATCATTGAGAAAACAAATTTGAAAGAAACTGATTGAGAAGATGATGAAGTTTTTGAAATCAGATTTTTTATCATGATATAGTTGGGCATATGATCACCTAAAGAAGATATGTTCGGCTGAAGAAGATCCACACGAAGCTTTTTGGCTGACCCTGGGTTTATGAGTAGAAGAAGATATATTGGGTCAAAGTTGATAGGATTATGATAAAGTGGGAAAGAGGGAAGTTGGGAAAGAGACTCTTAGGGGGAGAGGTGGGTCAAGACTTTCCCTTCTTTCATCGAAAATTGAGAAATTTTTGTCACGTGAGTGAAAATATGTGATTCCCTAAAAAACTTAACGAACACATGAAAATCTAATATGTTAGGGAAACTGTTTCTATTTTCTATGTGAAACTCTCAAGCAAACACACCAGAAGAGCACGTGTGACATCAAGTAAGTGTCGATGCTTGCGTTCAATTACTCCATTTTGTTGAGGAGTTGAGACACAACTACGATGGTGGATAATACCGTTTGAGCGAAACCAAGATTGTAAATCCTTATTAAGGAACTCGATTCCATTATCAGAATGAAAAATTGCAATCGCACATGAAGATATTGTAGTATGGTTGCGAGAAATAGACTTGATAGTTTTGTGATATTATTTGGTACTGAAGTTAAAAAAGAAATCAAAGTATTTCTTAGTCTCAGACTTGGATTCCATAAGAAATGTCCAAGTGTATCAGGAGAAATCGTTAACAAGGGTGAGAAAATACCGCTTGTTGGTTAACGATGTGACAGAAAAAGGTCACGAAATATCTGCCAATGTGTTTTACCAAATAAGTGGTCCCATTAGGTATCTGTACATAACATGATGGAGGGGCCAAGTAGTAAGAGCTAAAGGCACTTAAGGAAAAACAAAAATGGTTAGAGGCATCACTATCCACAATCCAAGAAGAAAGATTAGACATAAATTGTACCTGATATTAAAATTGCCTTAGAACCAGGGGCAGCACTGGCTTCGAGATGTGTGATAAGTCGGTCATAATATGTTCCTGACCTAAGATCGGAGTTGCAGAGGTGTTGTTAGTGGAGGAACTGGATACAGCTAAAGTGTGGTTGGAAGTGGTTACGTTGTGGATAGTCGTGTAGTTGGAAGCATCGTTATATTAAATGCCCTGGTTTGTAGCAATGGTCACATAATACACCCTTGTGATTTTCATTGGAGTGGTCGTGCATTTTGCAAGTACGCAATAAGGACGGGGTCGTTTACCACTTTAAGTATTCTGGGTATGTTATTTAGCAGCAACCGTGATCTTAGTACTGAGAGCAGAATAGCCAAAAGGTGAACCAACATCAATGTACTGTTGTTGCTCCTCTTAAGTCACCATATCGTAAGCCAAAGAGGGCAAGGGGTCCATGAGCAAAATCTGACTGTGAATGGGTGTAAATTTATCATGTAGTCCCATTAGGAATTCCATCGTAAGGACAGAGTGATGGTACTCAATGGTCGCCTTCCTAGTAAGATAAGTGGATGACAGGGGAGGGATGAGGGAATCCAACTCGTCTCAGTAAGTTTTCAATTGGGAAAAGTAAGCAGAAATAGTCAAAGCTTCTTAGCGAAGGGAAGCAATGGATTTTCGCAACTATTACATGTGAGGAAAGTTGGATTTGGCATACCTTTCTTTTAAACCTTTCCAAACCTCAAAAGTCAAAGTTGAATGCATATGCTACTACAGATGTCAGGGCTAACGGAGTTGAGGATCCAACTCAAAACCATTGTGCGACAACGAATCTAGGCATGGAGTTGGGTGGGATCCGTTGGTTTGGGCAAAAAGCCATTGAGAAATCCTTGTTTATTTTCTATGACAATGCCACTGTGCATGCCATCAGCCCAAGTCGTATAATCATGTCCAGTGAGAGCCGGAGATTGGACAATGAAAGTACCGGTATCCGAAGGATGCACATAATATTCATCACAAACTGTGTTAAAATCGCGTGATGTGTCAGAGGTGTTCAAAGGACTCCGGGTAGTGTGTCGAAGACATCGTTATTCAACATTGTTGGGTTGTCAGTGGCCATGAAGGAATTGTGAAGGAAGAAGAAAAAGGAAGAAATCAAGCTATTTGAAGTGAATGTGTCGTAAACAGTTTGTAGAGAGTTAGGTATACAGATAAAAGTGACTGTAACAACCGTCAGAAGATAAATCAGAGACGGTTATGAACAACCGTCACGATTCGTCAAAGAAACCTTAGAGCTAAAGTTTCAGCCGTTGAAAGGATGAGTAAATCGACGGCTAAAAATTCGTAGAAAACGACAAAGGGTTGGGCGGTCGTGGTTGTTAGGTCAGATATAGTCTGATTTGTGAGACCAATCGGGTTAAGAACAATTGATTGTTGTTGATTTCTAAAGAGAAAAATAGATTGCCACTCTTTGTATGGTCGTTTTGGATCCCAAATAAGCACTAAAGATGTTTTAAAAATGATTGATATGTTAGTAAACACCAAGAGGTTGGTTTCTAGGGAGATTTGGATTGAAAAAACAGGGTTGGAAGTTGGTTGGAGTAAAGGTACTCGTCGGAGAAGACGAGTTTGTCTGTGGTGAAGTCGGTAACCAATTTCAGTTTTAATTTCAGTGTGGTCAGTGGAGGACGGGGTAAGTCTATCATGGTATTCGAAAAAAATCGGGGCAGGTCTGGTCGAGTCTTGAAAAAGACTGGATAAGGCTATTTTGGTTTTGTAAAAAAACGTGACAGGTCTATTCTAGTCTTGGAAAAGTCTGGATAAATTAGGATTGGTCCTGGTTTAGGTTTAACTAATTTCAGAACGGTGTGCTGTTAATTTTCTGACTTAAATAAAAGCCTAATAAATCGAAAAAATATGAAAAAAAAATCTGAAAACAAAATATGAAAAAAATAGAGGAAAAAAACATAGGCAAAAATTATGAATTTGTTACTGACCTTTGAATGGTAACAAGTGAGTATACATACAAGAATTGATTATCCTTTGCTTAATTGCAAGAGGATCGAATCGAACCATAATCAATCTCCTTATAACTTGAAAGTAACATCCGACTAATAACCTTGCTCTTATACCGTGTAAAAATTGAGAGATGTAAAGAGATACAAGAAAGAAATATGAAATCAAAGGTGAATTGTATTGACTTGAATATGATGTATTTATAGGTTTTATATATGTTGGAAGTGCAAATATATTAAATAAATATTGATAAAATATAATTATTTGGAAAGCTTAATGTATACAAGTATTTGTTACCATCGAATCTAGACACATGCACCGTTCGATCGTCTTCAATCTTTTGAAATAAAATCTTCTTCCCTTTTCTTCTTTGATCCGATATATTATATTAACATATATTGTAATAATATACAAATACAATATATATGTATATATGATTTGTATATTATTGCAATATTCTTTAGTTTATATAATATAATATAATATAATATGGTGAGGATATTATCCCAAGGTTACTATTAATTTGGGGTTTCAGAGTTCCGATGGAACTTAATTTTTTGAATAAGGGTAAATGGGGAAACAAAAAATTCATTTGTTAAAGTTAACTAACAGTTTTTTAAAAAATGAGTTATTTTTTAATTTATAAGAACTAAAATAGGAAGTTTGTCATGTTCTTGAGACAAATTTGGTTTTATTTTTATAAAACTAAGGTTTCTAAGAAGATTAAACAATGATTTGTTTACTGACATGAATCCAACTAGAGATTTCACCAGTAACCTCAAGAAATCCCCCGTCTTTGATTTCTTCGAGTATGTTAGTCGTCAACTAGTTACAAAGAGAGATAAAAGTAACTTTTAGGGGTACTTATTATAAAGGGTTATTTCCCAAATGGCCTTGTAGTTTATGACCAGCTTCCCGCGTAGCCCCCTAGTTTATAGAAAAAACCAGATGACCCCCTTTTGTCCTTACCGTTCATTGACTGTTAAAGTCAGATTTTTTCTTCCAAGGTTAACCCTATTTTAATTCTCTGACATATGCAACTCCATTTCTCTCTCTAAAATTTTTTTTTCTCTCATCATCTTTGGATTTCCCAGAAAATAAAAAATTTTAGAGAGAGCAAAAGATGTCATCTTTAACATGTCTTCTCTAGGTTTAGGGTTGGACATTTCTTAAAGAATTGTAATGGGAGAAGAGATGAAAAAGACGGAATCCAAACATTTTAAAGAGAGAAAAAGATGTCAAAATTGAATAGATGAATTAGATTTGGTCTAGTGGGAAGAACAGATGAAATCCAAACATTTCTTAAGGATTTGTAAGGGATTAAAGTTTGAGAAAGAAGATTTGAAGTGAGTTCATGAAGTTCATCATCGACATTAGGATCTTTTGTTGCTGAACTTATAAATGATTTGATTATTTCATTGTTGGATATGATTATATCACCAATTTGAAGATTGTTCTTGTTCAGATGATGACGATGGTGGAAGCACTAGAAATGCCATGATGTCGATTTTTTGGGGGCTTTGATCTTGATCTGAAATTGTAAGTGATTATGAAAAGATGAAGGTGGCAAAAAAATGAAATCTAAGGGTATGAAATAGAGAGAAAGTGGTTTTTTCTCGAGTTACTATGAAGTGTTAGATGATGTTGATATTTTTATGGTTGAAGTGTTAATATGGTAATGATGATGTTTTTTATGATTGAAGTGTTAGACGATGATGATGATGTTCTTAGAGAAAGAAGTGTTCTATGATGATAGATGTTTTTGATGGTTGAAGTGTTAGATGATGATGATTTTTTGATGGTTAAACTGTTAGATGAAGATGTTTTTAGGGAGAGAAATTTTGTAGAGAGAGAAAGAAAGAGGGTTGGACATGTCAGAGAATAAGAGAAGGGTAGCTTTGGAAGAGAATAAAAAAAGTTAACGGTCATTGGATAGAGGTTCATTTGGGAGATAATCTATTGTAAACTAGAAGGCGGGCGATTCTGGTAAGTGAGAGGGAGGAGTAGACATAGGAGAAGGAAAAATTGAGGTGGTGTGGTGGTGGTGTTGGGGACATCTCCTTGAGGTGGTACAAGGAGAGAAGAAGATAAAAGAGGAGAAAGAACCGAGCCCTCTGAAACCCGGGCCAGGACTAGTACAGCCGGTTTTGCTGGCCCCGTCCAGCCCGATAAGCATCACAAGAAATTACCACGGAGCCCTCTGAAACCGTTCGCGCCCTTCTACAAATTACTCTTGAAAGAAAGCGAGAAAGAACGAAAGCAGCAAAAATGGAAGAATTTCAAGAGGAAGAGGAGGTTCCATGGGAGGATAGAAGCCTCAATCTTCTCATCGAGTCAAAGATGGATCGACGTATTCACTTCCCCTCTCTCTCTCTAGTTCAGTTTGTTCTACCTTGTTTCTTTCTTTCTTTTTTTTCTGATTCTTTATTTCGTTCTTATTCTTCTTCTTCTTGTAATAGATTTATCGCCACTGAAAGAGAGAAAGAAGGGAGGTAAAAAGCACAAAATAAGATGGATGAAAAGACCAATGGGTATACCTGAAGTCATTTTAGAACTTCAAGTTGAAGATTACAGAGAAAACGCTCTTCGTTGTCTTAGTACTTTTCTACTAGAGGTATTTTCTTGTTATTTTTTTTTTGCTTTTAGACCTGCTTAGTTGGGATTTGATTGAATTCTTTAGGGTTCCTAATACTAAGTTTTGAAAATTTGATTTGGGTTTTTTTGATTTTGAGATTTTCTTTGATTCAATTCTTGAGGGTTTCTTGAACACTGATTTTCTTGATTTTTTGCTTATTTTTTCGAAATTATGATTTGGTTTGATATGAACTTTGGACTTGTATACTTGAGCCTTTTGAGTTATGAACTTTCTCTTCATAATCCAATAAGATCAATTCAATTCAAAGGATTGGCCGTGGAGAACCAACAAATTGTTAATGTGTTGAGATTTCTTTCATTAATCACATAATTGAAATCTATCTTTTGTCGAATATTATGTTTATAGAGGTTTCATGCATTTTTGTTTCAATGAGTTTTGAGAATTTAACCTAATGAGTTATTGTTTGTGGAGACAGAGAAGAGAGGAAGACCCTGAGAACTACTACAGGGCTGGATTTTTGCTGTACAATTCTTGTTGTACTGTGACCATTTTACTGCAGGTTTACTTAAACTTAAGATTTTTAATTCACAAGTTGTTATTGTAATCCTTTTTATTCGAGTCGAAGCGTTGAGTACAGGAAGACTTATGGAGAAAATTCAATTTTTTGAAACAGGAAGTTGTGGGTTTCTTCCAAATGATGAATGATGGAAGTCTTAATGTCAGATCTTCGAAACGTTTGGCAAATGTTCTCACCCTTTTTCAGGTAAATAGCTGTAAATTTGGTGTGTTATTTCCTTGTTTTTGTATTTGTGTCTGATCTATATCTATAAATTCAGACGATTGCTGCTAATAAAGAAACACGGCCGAAGTTTGTAAACTGTAAGATATTAAATCTCTTCTTCTTATCATTTTAATCTTTAATGTCTATTGTCAATTACATCTAATTGTTTACCCTAATGACTGTAGCTGCTGTTCCGAACTTCTTATTACCTATAATAATGTATAAAAGCCAATTAGATGTATTTGAAAATGTCCGTGCAGTTGCTCTCTCTGTCATTGGTATTTTATGCCAGGTAAATATACTTCAGTTGTTTTCTATGAAGTAGAAGTTTCCTATGGCTACTTGGAACTAACTTTCATGAACTTTCTAAGGCTAGAGAGCCCGAGATCATTCGATGGGCTGTTCAAAGTAACATGGTGGAGGTATGCCGGAAAAGCATAGAAACTGGGAACGAACTGGCAAAAGTGGTAAGTTCTTTTCGAAATGTGCCTCCATATAGATAACGACCAGTTTGTGTGTTTTAATAGTAGTTTATGATTTCTTAACTGGAGAAATTAATATTTATAAGACCTAAAAACACTAACATTTCCCTTTTTCGACTTGAAATTATTAATGGCGTAGGTTGGGATGCATATATTGGAATCAATGATGCGAGACCAATATGGGCTAGGTTACCTGTGTAATCCTAGGTGCAATGATCTACTTGCAGGATTAATGAAAGTATGGATTCAGATGGTATGCTTACTTATGCTATAGGCTCCATTTAGTTTTCTTTCCTTTTCTTTAGCAAAAGATGCTTTCAGGTGTGGATCTTTATAGGATTATTGACGTAAGTCTTTTCATTGAAGGTCTCTATTTTGGTTGAACACCAACACCTCTCTCCTCGCTTCATTTACCATGTTATGAGATGCTACTTTCTTCTATGCGATCATTCTAGGTCAGTTACTATCGATAGGTCGATCTTCTTTTTATATGGTCCTCTATTTCCGTCTTTATCAGTATTTCACTATGTCATATGAAAATAGGTAAAGGAATTTGTTCTACACTTGTGCTTGTACTGTTAGACAAAGAACGAGTTCTATTTTCTCGTCTCAAGTCCTAACACTGCGACGAATATGCAAAGAATGTACAGACAGGTTTAAGTATGTCATATAAACTCGTTATTTTTCTGTGTTAGGGGGTTGAGCATTGTAAGGGATAATCTCCCTGTTTTCATGATGGATGGTTCGTTCCGCGAAATTAGAGAGGTAGGTTTATGTGAATATGACCATACTTCTAATGGGTTTTTGTTGTTTTTTTTATTTGGTGATTAGACACGAATAAACTGTGAAGATTAAATAGGTCTTTTGTATTTCCATTTTTTGTTCTTGTTGTACTACTCACCTCTTTTTTTTTCTTCTTCTTTAACTAACAGAAGTTTCCGATGATTGAGGATTTACGTCATCAACTTCTTCTGAACACTGGGAGAGCGAGCCTACTTCAAGTTGAAAATCATCAGTGTCGTGTTTATAGTTGTAGGTCGTAATGTACATATTAATAAGCTTTTAGCGGCAGGTGTAAATGATATACTACAACTTACTCTAATGCCATTCTGGCTCTTTTGAAGGTAAAGAAGATATGGCTGCCTTTACTCTTTCCTTTTACATTACTCTCAAATTACCTCATTATTAAGTAATACAAAAAAGAACCAAGGATTTTTCATTCATTAATGAGACAAACCAGGTCTTCCAAATCACTTGTTCCCGGGCCAAAGATCATATATGGGAGTGTGGTACATGTTACCACTTAACAAAAGTGAGATTTATCAACAGTTGGTAGCCCAAGTGGTTCCAAGGTGTTGACATAAGCCTAGAGGTCCCAGGTTCGAATCTCAGAAAAGGTGTAACCTTTAGTTATTTGATTTGGGATTATTAGAGTATTAATAATGTAGTTGGGCTTTAGGCTATAATTTAGTTGGGCTACAGGCCCGGTCTTGTAAGAGTTTTAATAGGCGATTATCGAGCTTATCACATCTTTGATGTATCATTGCCAAATGTACGTCTATCGTCGATCGTAATCAATCTCCGAAAAGAAGGAAAAAAAAAAAAAAAGTGAGATTTACTAAAGATATACAAACTTACCAGAAAAAATTGTGGGTAAAGATCTAAGAGGGGCTTGGTATTATATCTACATACAACAAGATCTGTACGGAAGTTTTCTAAGGCCTGTTATTTTAGGACAGGAAAACCCACTTGTAGTAGAGGGCGATAATAATACTATAATTCCTCGGAGAGAGATTGCAAGTATCATTCACAATTGTCATTCTTGTGGACAATTGAACTAATCTTACCAAATCAAGGTGGTGCTCCCTATTTAAACATTGTAATACGAGGGTATAACTCGTGTCTGTCGAACATAGACAGTTTTATCAAATGCTTGATTTCAATTTTTAGAGATGAGTTTGGGATATGTAGTATTAGCCATTGAAGAGTATTTTGAAATATGATTGAAAAGTATAATCTCATCTTTTTGAGATAAGTTTGGGAAGTGTAATCTTTAACTATTAAAGAGGCTACGAAGATAAGTTATAATCTCAACCATTGAAGATATTTTAAGAAAGATATCTTTTTTTTAATA
>BEHA01050247.1:1260705-1318673 GCA_002897215.1 Eschscholzia californica subsp. californica
TTTTTCTGAGCAGTTACCTATCGCGTTCATATCACCAATACAGACAAACGGATTAGTAACTTGGGATAATCTCAATTTTAAATTATTCCAAAAACATAATCTATCCTGAACACGGGGAGGGCCATAGATAGTAAATAAGTCCCAATTATTATTAATAGAAGGGTCATGGACTGTGGCATGAAACAAGTTCGGGTTGGCATCATTAATATTAATACTAATATCATCGGTCCAGAGTAAGGCAAGTCCTCCTCCTCTGCCAGTAGAGGGAATTTGATGCATTTTATTATAACCTAAGCAATTTATAAAAGAAAAAGTACATATATTAGATAGTTTAGTCTCGGATAAAAATACAATACTGGGCCTAGTTGCCCTAAGGAACTGAAATAAAGCATTTTTTGTCGGGTCGTTCCCCATGCCCCGACAATTCCATGCAAATATACTCATTCTTCCATCGGCTTTAAGGTAGCCGTAACCTGTTCCATTGGAGATTTTAATATTGCTTGTCTCGCCATCCTTTTGGCGATTCTTCTACCATCATCTTCTACTGTCCGTTCTGGATTAATTTCAGTATGTATTCCATCGTTGACTAGAGTGGATGGGGAAGCGGAATTGGTGTGACCCTGAGAAGATAGGCGGGTTCTCTTCACTTTATTAATCTGATCCAACACAACACCAAAGTTAGTATTAAGGGAGGAAACAAAAATGGTCTCATGTTCTGGCTCTCTACCATCAGGTATTGGCCCAAGTAAACCGGACTTGTGAGAGAAATTTGTTCCTGTAAAGGATTCAATTTCTCTACCATTTCCCCTAAAGTTAAGAGGAACTTTGAATTTTTCAGGATATTTTGGTTCCATTGCCAACGTAAGATATGCTCGTTGTTCCTCGGTCAAACGTAATTTAAGCATATCTCCGAAATGTAAAAGGGTAGGACAGAAAGTAATAGTGTGGCCAATACGACCACAAGAGTGACAAAACCTGGGTAATTTCTCAAATCTCAGTTCAACCGAGATTAACTGAGTGTTAGACAACTTCAAATTTACTCTTTTAGGTAATGGATTAGCAATAGGAATTTCAACCCGAACTCTCCCAAAGACCGTCCATTTGAGAGCATCTTCCTGAGTAGTAGGCTTAAAATTTCCAATTGTTGAGGCTAGCCTGTTGATGTGGGTACTGTTTAGGTGTCGCATGGGAATTCCATGCATCTGAACCCATAGCCACACCTTGTCGAAAGTATGATCAATCGGGGCTATTTGATCGTTGCATTCCTGTAAGATGATTAATTCTTCCATAATAACCCATGGAGAACGATCTATTGCCATCTCTAATTCCATTCCTGTTGAAAAATGAATAAGAAAGTGGTTTTCTTTTATTTCTGTGAGTGTGAACTTATTTGTTCCGTACAATACTTTGGATAAACGGATCATTGCTTGACTAATGTCAATTCGTTTATCACTGCAGAATTTAAGAACTCCATGTTTTATAATTGATGGTTCTAAACTAAGTTGATCAAAACCCTCAACCGTTTGAATAGATGGTTCATCTGTTGTCAATTCCGCAAATTGTTGAAACAAATCTGAGTTGTTGTCTTCCATATCATGTGAGAGAGAAAGTAGGAGAGAATAGAGAGAATGGAGGATGTGAAGTAGAGAGAAAATAGGAGAAGATAGATGAAAATAGACTAAATCTCGACAAGATCGCACCATTTGTTTCTTTATGAGTCCAACTTAGCTTTTTCCTTTCTTTTTCATCCCACAAGCAACCATGAAGAAACTATATGGTCCCGCTAAGTTCGATACCAAAGAAAATTGTCGAATACGACTCGATAGCCAAGCTACGTCCGATAATTTCGTGTGACCAGTCAAAATTCATAATTTTTCGAGAATTATTGGATGAGCTGCCCGAATCAACTAAAATAAGTATCCAAAACAAAATCCAAAATAAACCACTACCCTGCTTGACGCTCTAACTCGTCCGATTCTCCGACTCGAAGGTCAGGGCACTACATTTGCCAAGCCGACTCTAACGGAAACAAATTCACTCCTGGAATAAACAATTCCAGCAAATCAATCCGCTTTATATTTTTTATTTTTTTTTGTTGAATAATCCGCTTTATATTTGGGAAGCTCATAAAGGTGATCAAATAAACATTTGGAACCACTATTGGATTCCCAATGGACCCCCTCTTTTGATTATCTTTATAATTCTACTCTCAGTACTGTCCCCCAACTCATAAATAATAACAGTTGGCGAACCGATCACTTAGAAATACATCCGCCCAGTAGACATGCAAGCAAAATCATCTCTTCTATAGGAATCTTCAATGGAGGGATCGGATACACAACTATGGACCTTAACTAACTCCGGCAAATGTAATGTAGACTCAATGCACCTACATCACTACGAACAATGCAAGTTCCAAGACTCCAATCAATCGACACTTTATTTGGAATATTAATACAACTTCGCCAGTAAACTTGTCTTGTGGAAATATTGTTCTAGCCCATTACCAGTTAGAAATGCATTAGTAAATTCATCAATAATATTCTCATATGCCCTTTATGTAATGAAATAAAATTCACAGAACAGAACATGCACTACTTCATTGCACATTTGGTAGGAATGTTTGGTTCTATTTCAATGATATTTCAACTCAGATTACTTCCATCTCTGGATGGATTTTGGAATGGAGTACCCAAATAGACTATATATGACTTCTATGAATATCTACTCTTTTACGGATTATTTGGAAAGCACGTTGTGACCACTGCTTTCAGTACATTATTACATCACCATAGGAAGTCATTAATCAAATTCCGGCTTTTTGAATGGTACTACAAAGTCAAAACCTACTTAGCATTATTAAAATTAATACAGGTGCTCATTCATAAAAGTAAACAAACACATAGGACTTAGCATTATTGTTCACAATCACAGAGACAATTTTATAGCATCTAAAACTTCAGCATCAAGAGCAAGGTCGAGTGAAGAAAGTGAAGCTAGAGCTATTCTTACGGTAGTTTAATGGGCAGCTGAAGACAACTACAAATATGTCAATATTGAAAGTGACAACCAGAAAATCATTAAAAACTTACAAGACGGAAACCACGAAACTCATTGCCATGCCAATCGAAACATTCAGAAAATCTGAAGACATTTCAAGCAATTTAGAGGCATAATCTTTAGTTATATCAGCGGAACTCAACACCTTCCCACTGACTCTTCGGCAAAATGAGCAAGGAGAAACCAAGGAAAAACCATAGGCCGGACAATTGGTTTGACATTCATCATTTGGTTGCTTCCTATTACTGTAATAAGATGTTTTTACATTAATTTATAAGTAATCCGTAAACGAAATTAAGGTAAAAATCTTCTTGTTGGGGTAATATGTAGTAATTCTTCAGAAAGGAATCTGCGTCTCCATATACTTTGTTTGAATTAGAATACTAACTATCTTTCTTATGTTGACCATCAAGGGACAAATATTCTTTAGGTTTTGAACAGGCATTAGTTGAGAAATTAGGAATAGGGAGGAACACCCAAATGCTTGCTAACTTCTTCAACTCTGTTTTTTTTTCAAACTACAAAATTAGGTGAGTACTATAGACAATCATACATCATTTAAGCTCTGAAAGATCATAAAGATGGAAGGTGCTCATAACTACTATAAAACTGTCACATAGACACTCCTACACTCTAAATGTCATACAAACTATTCTACAAGCCATTATTTACACCCTAAATAACACAGTTTCGATGACTCATAGATTTTTACCTCACGGGAATTGAACTTGTGACCTCCGGGCATTCGGAGTGAGTGCCCAATCCACTACACAAAGAGGCAGACTCTCGCAATCATTTAGGATGCCTTCCTCGGTTCTTATAACAGCTTTTTTTCTTGACCTGCAAATAAACATATGGAATGCACTTTAGTATGTACTAAATGGTACAAGTACATCGTTGTTGTCTATTTTTTGTAAAAGCTTAGGTTACTTCGTAGATATGGGGCAGTTTATATGTTTGATTCTCACCAATGGCAGTGTCCGTTTCTTTCTTAAAACATCTGACTCTGCATCTTATTCAATTTTATGTGTACATATTGTTTTTTTACAGTTATGAAAGGCCACCATGACAAAGCAAAATGAACTTACGCATAAGAAATATCCATAGCATACCAGATACTCCTGTAGCCGCATACTTATAGTCGCTTACCGGAGGAGTGTACTACGTTCCAAGTAACACTGATCCATACCATGGTGTTGATGTTTTTCATGTTAATGTGTATTCTTGCTTAAATATCCATTACATCGAAAAGACATTGTCAAAATTGATTTCCTAACTCTATATTTTCAACATCTTCAGGAAGTGCTTCATTTATGGTACTGCTTCCACTGTTTTGCTGTAATCCCAGAAGATGTAACAAACAAGAAATCTCATTCCACAATGGGTTTGAATTGTCACCTGCTCCAAATTCTTGAACCTCATTATTTACCTCAATCGAACTACATCCAGGAGTTTTCTTCATTCTTTTGTTTCTTATAAGTTTCCTCATCCTCGAAACATCATCCCATTTCTCTAGTTTGGCATAAATATTTGAAAGTAACACATAATTTCCTGCATCATCTGGTTCTTCTTCAATAAGGTGTTCCATTGCTGTAACAGCTATCTCAAGATTGCCATGAGTTCTACAAGAACTAAGTAAAGATCCCCAAATAGACGAATCTGGCTTTACTGGCATCTTCTCAATGAACTTAACAGCTTCATCTAAACATCCTGACCGTCCAAGAAGATCGACAATGCATCCATAATGTTCAACACAAGGATCAATAGAATAATTATTTTTCATCAACTCAAAGTATCGAAATCCCTCGTTTAGTAAACCAGCATGTGAACAAGCAGATAAAATACCAAGAAAAGTAACACTGTTTGGTTCAACTCGAGAGTTTTCCATTTCTTTAAATAACATAATTGCTTCTCGAGCTCTACCATGATTTGCAAGCCCTGCAATTACAGTACTCCAAGATATTACGTCTTTGTTATCCATCTGATCAAATAATTGCAGAGATTCATCAATGTTTCCACATTTTGAGTACATTTCAATCAGAGCATTACAGATACAATTACTCTTAAGAAGTCCATTTTTGTCTGAATAAATATGAATCCATTTACCTAGTTCCAGTGCTCCTAGTTGTGCACATGCTGGTAAAACAGAGACGATACTAATTTCATCAGGTTTCAAGCCGAACAACTGCATCCGATGAAAAACATCTAATGCCTCGGAGTAAGAACCTATTCGGGTATACCCAGAAATCATAGTTGTCCAAGAGACAATAGTCTTGTCAGACATTACATCAAACATAGTTCTAGCCTTCCGCATCTGTCCTAATCTGGCATGTCCAGAAATAATAGTATTCCATGAAACTGCATCTTTGAGACTCATTTCTGAAAATAGTAGCAGCGCATCATCCATTTTGTAACATTTTGTGTACATATCCATAAGTGAATTCTCAATCACAAGATTTGACACAGGACCAGATTTGCATACATGCCCATGAGTTTGCCTACCAAGACGAAGAAATAGAAGCCCAGCACATGCCTTAATCACAAAAGGGTAAGTGAATTTGTCAGGAAAAGCAACAGTTTTCGCCTGAGGGTGTCCAAGAATTTTCTTGTAAACAGTGATAGATTGGCTATAAAGGTGGTGATGTGTATAAGTCCTGATAATTGCGTTGTAAACAAAAATGTTTGGTTCGGCAATTTGGTTAAAAAGTAACTTTGCATACTCTATTTCTCCGTGGGTATCACATATATCAATCATCTTCGTTACCAAAAAGTTGCTTTGGAACAATGAGAGCTTAATAATATATGCATGGATCTTTTTCAATTCTGAAATTTTAACAGAGTTTTGCAAGATGGGTACAAATTGATCTTCCAATTCTCTAAAAATCAATGTACCCATCTTCATCGTTTTCTTTTTCCCCTTTCACTTCAACAAAAGGTAGTGAAGTTACCTAACCGATTGGATCCGTCATCTGAAAAGTGTAGCGTTTATGTCATTATAAAAGTGGATTAAAGCCTTGGATTCCTCCGCTGAACTGCGCATCGATCTCTGCCGAACTGAAGACTCCAGAGAAAGCAACGCAAACAAATAGTACGCGGCATAGAAGTCCCATCTCAACAAACTGCATTTAGCGGGTTGTTAGTGTATGTATAGACTTGAAAGCTAGAAATAAAGGAGTAGCCATTACCTAGAACCTGGAAATAATTGTAGATGGATACTAGTGAAAGGGATTACATATACACCAAATAAAGAACTAACATATGTGATCTTTCTTCATCTTTTGATATCATTTTATTCTTTTAGTATTACACAACTAGATTTTATATGTGGTTCAGGAAGTAATGAAGAAAATGAAAAAAAAAATTAACCTCGCTGCTGGGGAAATATATATATAGAGAGAGAGAGAGCGAGGGATTGAAGCTCACCTGGTGGAGAGAACTTGAAGGTGGCTTATTTTGAAGCCCTAAAAAACATGACATGAATCTAGTAAGAGGGAGGAAGCTCTTGCAGGTTTTTGGAGGAAAAGAAAGAAAGAAAGAATCCTTCAAACCTAATCAAGTACAGAGAGAGGCAAACCTCCCCCCATTATTCAAAACCTGAATCTGATCCCCTCTTTCTCAGATTAATTAATAGTTTTAGTTGTAGCATAAAAGTAGATAGAAAGACGGAGATAGAGATGGGCAGATTGAGTCGATTGGAAGAAGTACTACCTGTGAGAATCGGTTTCATCAAAAAAAAAAAAAAACCTGTGGGAATCGGGCACAAAAGATCGGTCTCGGGCACTCAAAGTGCCGGGTCGAAACGGTGGCGCTCTCAAATCAGAGTACACCAACAAACATCAGGCCGGGCTTATCACAAGAAAGTGGTGCACACTGCCCGCTTATAAACACAAGTTTATTCGGGTTTCTGGTGATTCGGTCGTCGAGTCCAGATCCTCCATTCTCAGCGAAATCTCACCACCACCATCCATGGAAATCTGATTCTTCACTGAACCAATACTCATCAACACAAAACCATATCAAAATAGATCAACACAAACCATATACACAAAACCAACACAAAATCTCACAATGATAAGACAAATCAACACAAAATCATGTCAAACCAAATCATCTATATAATAAAATAGAAGGGAAAAACGCTGACTGGGACAAACATCCTTTTTTAATAAAAGAAATTGTCTAGAAGTCCTTCCCAAAGTTTAAAAATAGTCATTCTTAGAAATTAAGTAATCTATTTGAAGAAAAAAAAATTGTGTCCATCTTAGAAATAAAATAACCAATTTAAGAAAATGTGATCTCGCCCATTGAGATGGGTGTTCTCTGTCCATCCATTAACTTGCTTCCTTCTTTGCCTTCTCTAACTCTTCCATATATGACTTGAACACACTATTGCTATAACTTTTTGCAGCCTTCCAAGTGCATAGTCTCAAGGTTTGATCCAGGGTGAGATTTCTTGAAGTTCTTGTTCATATGTCTGAAGCAAAGTCTATAGAAATGATTTACCTCACCAAACACATCACGTACTGACTTAATCAAACCCTTTTGCCTGTCTGAAATAATTGTTAGGGTTTTGGATGTAGCACAAGATAGCCACCTACAATTCTCAGAAATGTAGTCCATGTCTCTCTACATTCATTCTTGCATATGTAAATAGCAATAGGAAACAAACCATTGTTAGCATCAAGGTGACATTATGCTAAGACACATACCCTGATATTTCTCCTTAAAAAAGCAACCATTTAAACCTAAAATTGGCCTACAACCCCTTATAAATCCATCTAAACTTGCTTTATAAGCAACACACATTGTTTTGAACTGCTCAGTTCTATCATCTCTACTGCAGGTGGCTACACTAACAGGGTTTGATATAAGTACCTGCATACAACATTCTGGTGCCATCTTATAAGACTCCTCAAAACTACCCAAGATTTTCTCAAGGCATTTGTGCCCAGCCAACCAAACTATCCAATATGAGATCCTTATATGATGCATTCTCGAAATGATTTTTCTGATGTCTTTGGGTTAATGATCAATGTTTTCCCTCATATCTTCAAGAACCTCACTTATTGTTTGCCGTAGGATATTTTAAATCCCTGAGCCCATTACAAGTGTGTCTTAAAACACCAGTCCTAAGCCTAAAGGTTTGTCTGTCTTGCAATACAGAGCAATACACCCTCGACTCACAGTCTGGATCTTTACACTTAACCTCTTGTTGAGTTGATTAGTGATTCCTTACTTTAGCTGTCACAAACTTCTTTGAAATGGAGTAAGCGTTGATAAAATTTCTACAGTGGGTGACACTTTGCCATTCCATACTAATGAAAAACTCATTTGTGTCTGTATCCACTAACTCATGTGTTGCCTCATCATACACATTTTGAAATCTACTTACAAAGTCTGCATTGAACAAATATTCTCTATCAGAATCTCCTCCTACATACTCATCTTCATCTGCATCCGCGAGGACAAATTCTTCACCATCACTGCTTCTTCCAGAATGGTATTCCTCATCTGGTTCAATACCATCTTCTTCATCATCTTCAACACCACTATCTAACACATTTGTAGATGGACCTCTTTCGGCATATTCTTCAACCCTTTTAACTGCATCTATGACAGGAAGCCAATCTAACTCTTCATTGGACACATAGTTAATGCCCTTTGTTTTGGTTTGTTTGCCCAAGTTTGAACCTTTACCCTTATTGTTTACTATTTCTTTAGAGGTAGACCCCACTATTTTTCTTCAAAGTTATTCATAATATAACAATACAAAAGCTTTGAAACTTAAAATAACCAAATATAATAAAGAAATAAATATTTACACATGAAAAAACAGTACAAAGAGATTCAAATTTTCAAACATGGAAGTAAATATATAGCTACATTAAGAATTTCGAGAGAGAGAAAAATGGAAAACCTCAAATTTTCTCAATCGAAAACAGAAATCAAATAATGATTACCCTAACTAAGTAATCGAAAAATTGTTAATCATTCATATGGAAATGGAAAGATTTACAAGTTCGAAATCTTTGAACAATTATTCAGCATTCTAAATAGAATTTTGGTCAAACAAGAAGAAATTGATGAATACTTACCTTACGGCCTTATACCCTTGTAATGTAACTTCGAAATAACTCTTCAGCCTATGTTAAGCTTCACAGGAACCCTCAGTAAAAAAATCACCACATCCCACCAACCTTAGGTCGAGAAATTCATATCGCACGAACCCTACAACATCAGAAAATCCCAAAAGTTGTTCGCGCCAAATTGAGAGAAATAACCCCAACATACCTTTTCCTTTATTAAATCCCACCGTCCATGTGCATTGCCTCTACACCCTCGATTTTTTCCGTCAACCTAACGAAAAGATGGCCAGTAATTTCGATTTAACGTTTAGGGTAAACTAGAAATTTCCATTGAATTCAGAGGTAGTTAACTACCGTCAGTAGTCAATGGTTAGACTGTGATCCAGACCCTATAACAGACAAACTAGTGACCAAAAAGCTAAAGCCAGTACTTTTCCTTGACCCAAACACTAAATATCCCTAAATTAAATTTTAACAGAAACATATAAAAATTAAGAGAAAGAAAATAATGAAGAGTCTATCTTCAGTTGGAAACTTGGATTGACAGAGGAAGAAGATGATGCATAACAAATAAAACTCCTTCGATTGAAGAGATCCATCGGTGAAGACCGAAGAATATCTACCTCCAGCTTCCTTGCAAAACCCATGGCTTAAGAACAAAGAGAAAAGATAGATGAAGTTGTTGTTGAGTTCAGATTAGAAAAATACGGCTCAAAGAAATGAAGTGGAAACCCTAATATTCTTTGACCTTAGACGGATTTCTAATCGGGCAGTGTTTGGGTATATCGGGTCGGGTGACGGGTCCGAGAGTGTGCTCGTCTCCCGCCTATGAATGCCTGATATAACGGGTCGGGTTTGCCCGATCCGGCTATCGGGCGCCCTTAAACTACATTCCCAGCCCTAGGGAGAACCAATCTTTTATTTGTACCCTGAAAAACAGAGGCTGGAACAAGAAAGGAAGAGAGTTTTGGAAAATGATTTTTCAAGTGTTTGGGTAAAAAAATTTATCATACTAACAAAAATTCTTTTTATCATACTAACAAACAGAAACCTAGATCTTTTTATATTAAGTAGAAGTTATTTTTTTGTATTGATAAGCGGATTAAAGACCCATTACAAGAGAAAAACCGAATAACTAATTAAAAAATCAAAACAGGACCCACATAAGTTCGTTCGTTAGCCCCATCCCTTTCTCATCTGTGCGGTTCCCCTCGAATCCATGTTGATAATATCTACTCATTCTACTAGTAGCCTGTGAACATCTAAGATAGTCTTGAGCCCTTAAATTCATTTTAGAAAGATAATCTGTTGCATGGTTTGCCTCGTGAAAAATATGGCGGACCTTCACACTGTTTAATTTTTCTCGTTACCTCTTGACGCGATTCCACAACCTTCGTGCTTTCCATGGTAATGGATTAGTCGGCTTAGTCATTAGGCTGGCGATGTTCTTTGAATCTATGGCAATAAAAGATGTTGTATGCCCAGCCGAATCGCCAAACTCGACTCCTTGCAATTCGTGGATAAAGATAGTTTCCTTCACCACTTGCCTTGTGACTGCCCCGAGAACTTTTCCAAGTACTAGTCTCTGATGATGGCTCCAAAGCCCGCTTCATTAGCATTTAACGCACCATTCGAATTGAGGACAAATCTGCACTAATAAGCCCAAAAAATAGATTCATACCCGCGAGTATACGGGTCCAAGTAATAATAAATCCGGAAGTCCGGAATCGATCCTCAAGGATAAGTAATTTTTCTATAAAATCTTGAATTGACACCTCATTCATAAAATTGATTTGATTTTAAAAATGGTAACAATAGCAAACTAAAGATGAAGGGAGCAAGATGAGAAAAAGTCTAGGAAATCCACCATATTAATTCACTTTCTAACACATGCAATTAATCAACTAAGCCTCTTTCTTTATAATTTAAAATTTTATATAATGGACTATATAAATTCCGGAAGATATTCTTGATAAAAACATTTCATAATCATGTACTTAAAGACATTAACGTACAATCAAAAGGTTTAATCAAATAACATATATCAAAAAGATCCATAACAGGTTTCATCTACAACACTAGATATGAAATTAGCTACTCATTGAATCTAAGAAATATTCATTGAAATTCTAAACTAAATGGGATTACAAAAGAGAATTGAAAAGAAATCACCAAAGGGGATCTAGATCCATAGCTCCATGTGGCTCCAATTGATATCCAATAATTGCTCCAAATATCCTCATGAATACTCCCAAAAATTCAAATAATAGCTTCTTTTAGTAGATGAGAGAAAATAGAAATTTTGAAGAGAAATAGAAGAAGAGATATTTAGAGAAGTGGGACCAAAAGGGGGGGGGCCGGAAGGTAATTTCAGTAAACTCAATGCCCTTGTGGGAAATTCGAATGCTATTGTGGAGATGGAGTCATGATAATATGATAAGAGAGAGTAAACTGTCATTCGATGAGAGAAATCACGGATCTGGACGGTCATAGGTGTGGGATCATGGATATCATGTGACGGGTTACCCTATATCATCCTCTTCAAGGTCCATTCCAAAGCTTAGCGGGAACACAAAACTAAGATGTTCACATCGCGCCACGTCATATAATATTATCCTACTAGCCGAATAGGTGACCAGAAGTATCCCACCAGTCAACATTGTTTGACTCTTACTTTACTTTAGATTATTTGCTCGTTGGGACTTTGATTTGACTTTCATTTTCACCTATTGGTTCGTATTTGACTATATGTTTCACCCATGTACTGATTTTGATCAAATTTACTAGAATACCCTTTGCTCCAAATGACTAAAATGTCCTTCAAATATCTTTCTCCCATTTTTACCCATTTTTCGCACTGAACCCCATAAAATACACCTAATCAAACAAACCAATCATTTTAATTATTATAATAAAGACTCAAAATGGACTAACTTGCCTAACTTAAATGACTCAGATGAGACATTTTTATGACCCATCATGGACCGACCCAACTCACTGGTTTGTAGATAAGTCATGTCATCTCTATATTCAGGTTCCAATTTTCTATTACTCATGAGTTTTTTACTGTTTCTTCAACCCGTTGAATCCTCGTAGTTATCCTCATTTTCACATCCTCACGAATAGTCCCATTTGTTCCATTGAGGAGGTTCCTTTAAATATTCATTGATTTTTCTCCTTCCAAATATGATATACGTAAGTATTTAAAGCCAATCTGTGACGCCCCATGCCCAGCAGTTGCCGATATTGTCCTCCCTTTCACCACCACCCTCGCACGGATGGTAGGAGATTTTTTTCTTGGGGAGAGCACCACGGACTCCCCCAAAAGGCCTCGATATTGGGCGACAACACGCCATTCACCCGACCTATCAGAGCACGCAGCGACACCGTGGACCCCCCACAACGATTTTTTCCTCACTTAGCCACCACTCAGCATGGTGTGAGGTTTTGTCTTGGCAAAGGCACCACGACCCTCCCAAAAGGCCTCGGTATTGGGCGAAGACACGCTATTCGCCCGACCTATCAGAGCATGCAGTGACATCGTGGACCCCCCACATACACGATTTTGTCCTCACTTAGCCACCACTCAGCATGGTGTGAGGTTTTGTCATGGCGAAGGCACCACGACCCTCCCAAGAGGCCTCGATACTTACCAAGCTTGAGGATTGATGTGACATAAAAATGTCACATTTGGAGAGCCTAACTTAGACTAATTAGTCATTTTTGGGTGTTATCAATAATATTTTATGTGTTTTTCATGTTAGGTACTTATTTTGGAGTTAAGCGTGTGATTCGGAATAAAAGGAGCGAATTATCACTATCATTTCATGTACCCAAAACGAGAGAAAATGACTTCAAGTAAATCAAATTACAAGTGGAGGCAATGACGAGTCCGACGGTGAAAACGGAAGTCAATTTCGAGTTCGGACGGGGAAGTTATGAAAGAAAGAAGTCTGAGGGTATTTTAGTCCTTTGTGACAATTTGAAGATGTAGAGACAAGGATGGAGGCACCTATTGGTTTCTAAACCAAGCCCAAAGCCCACACAGGCCCAAAGAAAAATGACAAGGAAGAATTCTACGAGCACCCTCTCTTTATGGATTAGAGTCAACAAAGTCTAAATGAATTGACTAAGTCAAGGGACTCTAGTGTTTTAGTAGTTTAGGCTACTATTCATCATCTTCATCATTCAACAACCAAGAAGGAAGAGAGAGAAAAGAGGCAAGAAGGTTCTTGAGTTTGAGGGTTGTTCTTGAAGGTTTTGAGGGTTGGTTGAAGAAAGAGAGGGAAAAAGAGAGGAGAGTCGGCCAAGCTAGGCCGGCCACCACCAAGGCCGGCCAAAGCTTGGCCGGCATATGAGCACGAGTAACGGGAAGCTTCCACGGGAAGCTACACGACAGCTGCATAGCGCACGCGAGGGAAGCTGTTGCCGGAAGCTGCTGCGGGAAGCTTCCACTTGAGCTCTGCAGCTCGGGCGGCCAGCTGCTGTGCACGAGCAGATCAGCAATGGAGGACGCGACCGGAAGCTTACTCCGGGACGCATCTGCAACACGGGAGCAAGCTCGGGACGCACGCACGGCCTGGGGATGCAACCTTTGGCCCCGATCTGATTTTTGTGGCCGGATTTCAAGCTATTTTGGCCGGATTCTTCTTGTCTTTGGCCGGAATTTTCATGGTGTTCCTGCCACTTTCTTGGCCGGAAATCTTAGGGCTTTTACTCCCCATGTCCTTGACTAGCTACCCATGTGGTTTTATTTGATTTTGGTTGCAGATTGCTAGAGAGAGAAAGCTAGGGTTTAGCTTTAATGGAGGTTGTGTTCTAAATGGAGAAGATGATGGTGGTCGCTATGGGGAACCCAAAAATTTGCTAAGGGGATATCGGCTGCAACTAAAGACTAATATTTTCCGACGATCTTAGCCTCGAGCCACATCGTAAAAGGGGGATTCTCTTATCATTTTCTTTCCATTTCTTATTCAATCACCATATTTAACTAACTTTAGTGTGTCGATTATATGAGATGAAATGTGATGAGTTCGTGATTATGTTTAATATGATTTGATGTTTTGATTATAAATTGATGTTCATTTATTTCGATTATCGTTTTGATCGTATTTTCATGTGTCTTGTCAAGCACTTCGCATAGTTAATAGACTAAACGAAGTATTCGATATCGATCGTAGTCTAAGTCATAATTTCATGTGTCTTGTCATGCACTTCACATAGTTAGGCGACTAGACAACACTTTCGATATCTCGGGATTAACCGATTTATGACGTTTGTTTGACTAGGTATGATCTCCGGATATACGTAGTACTTAGAGACATCAACTTTAAGAGTCGAACATCGATTATACCTTGAAACATTAGATCGGACTACACGTAGTCGTAGGTTTATCATTATGGATTCTCGGTTCGACACCTCTCTCACTTATTTGTTGCCTCCCGACTCTAATTCCTCCGACACTTCTCTCAAATCTCTCTCGCCTGTTTACTTTGATAGTTAGTTAGTTTTTATTGTCTTCTTCGTTTATTGCTTATTAATAAAAAACTCTCGTTTATCTTGTTTCTTTATATTTTTGTCTAAGTAAGCCTTTAATACCTAAATCGACGGATAAAATCATTCGATATCAAAACTACCTTCCTATCCTTGGATCGATCCCGGTTTTGTCGGATTACTACTTGATACCTCCGCTTGGGTGTGCAACCTTTTCGGGTGCATCAAGTTTTTGCGATCCCGGCTTTGCTGGATTACTACTTGATACCTCCGCTTAGGTGTGCAACCTTTTCGGGTGCATCAAGTTTTTGAAAAACCCGGCCAAAACCCTACATTCCTGCCAAGATAGCTTGAAATCCGGCCAAAAAATCAGATCCGGGCCAAAGGTTGCATCCGCGGGTCGTGCACGCGTCCCGAGCTTGCTCCCGTGCTGCAGAAGCATCCCGGAGTAAGCTTCCGGTCGCGTCCTCCATTACTGATCTGCTCGTGCACAGCAGCTGGCCGTCCGAGCTGCAGAGCTCCCGTGGAAGCTTCCCGCAGCAGCTTCCCGCAGCAGCTTCCCTTGCGTGCGCTATGCAGCTGCCGTGTAGCTTCCCGTGGAAGCTTCCCGCTACTCGTGCTCATATGCCGGCCAAGCTTTGGCAGGCCTTGGCGGTGGCCGGCCTAGCTTGGCCGACTCTTCTCTCTTTTTCCCTCTCTTCCTTCAACCAACCCTTAAAACCTTCAAGAACAACCCTCAAACCCAAGAGCCCTCTTGCCTCTTTTCTCTCTCTTCCTTCTTGGTTGTTGAATGATGAAGATGATGAATAGTAGCTTAAACTACTAAAACCCTAGAGTCCCTTGACTTAGTCAATTCATTTAGACTTTGTTGACTCTAATCCATAAAGAGAGGGTGCTCATATAATTCTTCCTTGCATTCTTCTTTGGGCTTGTGTGGGCTTTGGGCTTGGTTTAGAAACCAAGAGGTGCCTCCATCCTTGTCTCTACATCTTCAAATTGTCACAAAGGACTAAAATACCCTCGGACTTCTTTCTTTCATAACTTCCCCGTCCGAACTTGGAGTTGACTTCCGTTTTCACCGTCGGACTCGTCATTGCCTCCACCTGTAATTTAATTTGCTTGAAATCATTTTCTCTCGTTTTGGGCACATGAAATGATAGTGATAATTTGCTCATTTTATTCCGAATCACACGCTTAACTCCAAAATAAGTACCTAACATGAAAAACACATAAAATATTATTGGTAACACTCAAAAATGACAAATTAGTCTAAGTTAGGCTCTCCAAATGTAACACTTTCATGTCACATCAAACATACACCTATAGGCCAGGCTCCGGACACTCTTGTGAGCGATGTGGGACTATCACACAATCGGCCCAACTGTGCACCTAAAGAGTTACCGGTGAAATGGTTCAAACACCATTGGATTTCATCATCTCAGTTTTTCGAACACTGTTTCCGAACCCCCATTAAGTGAAGTAAAGAGATTCTAACATTCATCGTAACTCCACATCTAAACAGCAGGTGAAAATTGGTCTCTTTTGCATGTTTACAAAAGAGACATGTACTATCTGCTAATGTCGAAAAATGGATTTTCGTTAATCAGTCAAGAAATAGGAACTTGATGCATGACAACGTCTTTTATGATAGAATATTCTGTTGTGTAGATCGAGATTCCTTCCTGCTGCTCTAGCTCCTCCCTCCTTGCTTCTAACTCCTCGCTCCTTAGAAACCTAGGAGGAAACCTGCAAAGGGTTCGGAAACTGCTCCGACGCTTAAGACAGTCAGATTGCTCTTTGCAGTAAAGAGTTAAATATTGATTGAATCTTTCGGGGCGAGTTGTGATTACTCAGTGGAAGTGATTGTAAGTCATTGTGTCTTGTGGAAGGCGATGGGGGGCCCTTTTAAAGGTTGAATTAGACAGACTGTGTTTAGACGGTATAGATGAGGCAGTTGTGGTCCATCGTTTAGGGAAGTTTCCCACTGTTCGTGGTTAGGGTTTCCCTTATATTTTATCTTATATCTAGGTTAACTGCAAGTTCTCAAGTTCAAGGATACTTCGTAGATATCCTGCCGAGGTGATAGTCTTTTATGAGATGTTTCCTCCTTCGAGACTCTTGAAGTCCAAGCTTGCTTAAACACTGAAGATCTTTAATCGACTAGGATCTTTTAGGGAGGTTCCGGGATTGAGTCGGTAAGCTCGAAGCGCGCTTTTGCCACCCCAGTTTAGGGTGTGAGGCATTGGCCTAACTTACGTGGACCCCCTCATTCCTTTAGAGATTTTAGGACTGATCTGATCGTGATGTAGGCGAAACAGGGTTGATACCTCTTAGTTGATTCTGACCGACCTCCCAGTCTTGGGCATAGGTGGCGGAGCATTACGAGTTCATCAATCATGTTGCCTTAAGCCGGGTTGACCCATTGGACTTCTAGTATATTCTTGACTTATTGACGTCAGTAAACTTCTGGACATTTTGTGCATCATCACTATCCACTTTGATGCGTTTTTCCCATAAGCGTGAGTACAGAGTGAATGTAACGATCAAAACTGAACAGGTAGGAAGATCCGGATCACCGCACTTTGATAAAGTTGCCACCACAAAGTGCTAAAGAAACTGGTTGAGCTAACACTACACCTGGATAAATTTCCCACCACCAGATGATAAAGACGTTCGAAATCCACCACCAATGGATCTTCCAAAGCCAGAGGATAAAGGAAATGATGTAAACAGATCCAAAGTCACAAAAGACTTTATGATTTCTCAAATTCGTTTTCTAAATTTTCCATTGATGATAAGCCTTATTATATAGAGGATAATACATTCGAAGGGAAATAAAAGCTAGTCTACATGCATAGAAACTAGATACATTGGAAACAACTTAGTTTGAATGCATGAATGTAGAAATACTAGACTAAATTTAATGTAGATTAATAAAAATGAAACTGACTCTTCAAGTCTTCGAGAACCGTCTTTAAAGACCATATTTAGCCATTTGATTAGTCCAACTTCAGTAAAACAACGCTCAACCTATTAGTAGGCGTGTTTGCATATTCCAGCATTGTCTGCTCTAGCTCTGGCTGATCCAACACTGTTGCTTCCGCATTAGACTCTTCAGGTTAGAAAGGATTTGTCCTCAAATCTGATAGCTCCTCGTCTTCAATATAGGGAGAAAGATTACCCACATTGAAAGTACCTGAAACACCATAGTCATCAGCTCTTGGCATCAGCTTCGACTTGCGTTTGTTTGGAACCCTCTCTTTTCGTAGGTGTAACTAGACCAGATTACCTGGCTCAAAAGACTTAGCAGGTCTATTTTTGTTAGCCTTTTTCTTGTACTTCTCATTAGCCCTTTCAATCTCTTCCTGAACATTCCCATGCAACTTCTTCACGGTGTTTACCCTTTCTTTTGCTTTAAAATTTACTCTGAACTCGAAAGGTATTGAAATCAGATCAATTGGAGTACGTGGGTTAAGACCATACACGACCTCAAAAGGTGAACGTCTGGTAGTGTAGCTCACTAACCGATTGTAAGCAAACTCAGCCTGAGGTAGCTTCAGATCCCATTCCTTCAAGTTCTTCTTTATCAAGCCCCTCAAAAGAGTAGTTAACATTTTATTTGTCGCTTCTGTTTGACCATCAGTTTGTGGATGACAAGAAGTAATAAAAAGGAGCTTAGTAAAAAAGTAATCTCCACAAAGTCTTCCAGAAGTAGCTCAAAAACTTGGAATCGAGATCAAACACAATGGTCTTAGGAATACCATGAAGGCGTACAACCTCTTAAAGTACAAGTCAGTAACCATACTAGCATCATCAGTCTTGTGACAAGGAATAAAATGTGCCATTTTGCTGAATCTATCAACTACCACCATGATAGAATACTTTCCTCTCTGAGTTCTTGGTAGTCCCACAATAAAATCAATGCTCAGATCATCCCATGGTTGTATTGGAACAGGTAAAGGAGTGTACAGACCTGGTTGGAAATGACTTTTCATCTTTTGACACGTTGCACATCTTTCTACGGTCGAATGAACGTCTCTTACCATCTTGGGCCAAAAGAAATGCTCCTGAAGCATGCCCAATGTTTTATTTATCCCAAAATGACCAAATAGACCTCCTCTATGTGCTTCGTGAATCAGCAACTCCCTAACAGAACTCCTTTGAACAAATATCTTGTTTCCTTTAAAAAAAAAACCATCTTGCAAAGTATTGATTTGTAACTCCCGTTTTGCACTCATTATAGACTTCAGCAAAGTCTAAGTCCCCATCATACAAATTCTTCAACAAATCAAATCCCATAATTCGAGAATCCAGAATAGAGTTTAAAGCATACCTCCATCAGCAACAACATTCGTGTCTCCAGCCTTGTACTTTGACACAAATGAGAAGGATTGTAGAAATTCTACCCATTTAGCATGTCAGTTGTTCAACCTGTGCTGGTTGTTAATAAACTCTGGTACCTCATGATCAAAATGCAAAACGAACTGACCTGGCCTCAAATAATGCTCCCAATGAGTCAGAGCTCTCACAATAACATAAAACTCCTTATCATAAGTTGAGTAGTTTTTTTATGCTTCTGTAAGTTTCTCACTGAAATCAGCTATGGTACGTTATCCTTGGATAAGAACAACTCCTATACCAACTCCACTAGCATCACACTCAACTTCAAACACTTGATTAAAATCAGAAAGTGCTAATATAGGTGCTTTGCACAGTTTCCGTTTTACCATTCCACATGCCTTTTGGGCAACCCTGCTCCATTCGAACTTGTCCTTCTTTAAGCATTCAGTTATTGAAGCCATGATAGTACTGAAATTCTTCACAAAGCGTCTATAGAATGATACAAGCCCATGAAAGCTTCTTACATCAGATGGTGTTGTCAGAACTGGCCAACTCCTTATACCTTCAACTTTGCTTTCAACTAAAATCCTCTAATCTGAAACGATATAACCAAGAAACATAATGCTAGAAGTGAAGAACTTACATTTCTCTGGTTTAGCATATAGTTGGCTTCTTCTTAACGCCTTGAAAACTTCCTTTTGGGGTGCAACATGCTCTTCTTCATTCTTGCTGTAGACAAGAATGTCATCAAAATAAACCACAACAAACTTTCCAATTAAATCACGCAGAACCTGATTCATAAGTCTCATCAAAGTGCTGGGTGCATTTGATAATCCAAATGGCATGACTAGCCATTCAAACAACCCGCTCTTAGTTTTGAATGCGGCTTTCCATTCACCACCCTCCTTCATTCTGATCTGGTGATATCCACTCCTTAGATCAATCTTCGAAAATACCTTTGATCCATGCAGCTCATCTAGCATGTCATCCAACCTGGGTATAGGATAATGATACTTGATGGTTATCTTGTTAATAGCTCGGCTGTTTACACACATCCTCATCGAACCATCTTTCTTTGGTACAAGCGGAGCTGGAACAGAACATGGACTCATGCTCTCCCTGACATACCCTCGTTTAATCAGCTCTTGAACTTGTTTTCGCAACCCTTTAGCCTCTTCTAGGTTACATCTATAAGCTGGACGATTAGACAAAGGTTCCCCACGCAGTAAATCAATTTGATGCTCAATACTCCTGCTTGGAGGTAAACCGGGTGGTAACTCTTTAGGGAAAACGTCACTGAACTCGTCTATCAATTTCTGCATCAATAGATGAGAAATCACTTCAACTCATTTATTCTTTTCAACCACCAGCAAAGCAAAGACCTTCTTGCCCTTACCCATCTTCTTCATGATTTTAGTCTCACCCAAAAACATGTTTTCCTTGCATTTCTCTGTTGCAGACTTAGCACACACAGTAGGTGATAATGGTGCCAATGTGATATGTTTCTTATCCTTATGAAAAGAATAAGTGTTCTTGTAATTATCATGCACAACTCTTCTATCAAACTCCCATGGTCTGCCAAGCAATAGATGACAATCATCCATTGGAATAACATCACATATCACCTCATCATGATAGTTCTTCCCAATAGAAAAGGAAATTACAACCTGTTTCGACACCTGCAACTTGCTCCCATCAGTCAACCACTTCAGCTTATAAGGATGTTGATGCTTTGTAGTTGGCAAACTCAGCTTCTCCACAAGTGTACTAGATGTTAAGTTAGTATAACTCCCACTGTCGATAATCACACTACAGATTCTTCCTTTAATCGTGCAACGAGTCGAGAAATGGTTTTTCGTTGTTCTTCTTCTATAATCGGACCAAGTGTAAAGCCATTTGGATCATCAAGAGTTCTCCATGATCAGGTTGTTCAATGATCTCATAATCGTCTTCAGGAACTTTCTGATCAACAGCTTCTAAATTATGAGAATTTTGTTGTAGTTCTTCTTCAATCTCCTCAATATCTTGAATGGTCATAACTCTTCGATTAGGACATTCCGCCTGAAAATGCCCAATCTTTGGCACTTAAAGCACTTTTTCTTCAAATTCCCGTCCAAAGGTCTTGCTGAATTCTAAATTTCTGGCTTTTTGGTGCTGCTACTAACATCACCTTTAGTAGCTCCTTTTGGAATCAAAGAAGAAACTGGATTGTAGTGGTCTAGTGTATTGCTTTTTGCTTGTTTTGATCTGCTTCTCCTCCTTGATAGCAAGCTTCTTTATGTCATCAAGAGTTCAGAAAGGTTGCACCTCTATCTGAAATTCCATCATTCAAACCATGTATAAAGCGTACAATAGTCCTCTCTTGTGGTTCATGAATATCAGATCGTAATTGCAAAAGATCAAACTCCCTTGTATATTCTTCTACATTCTTCTTCTCTTGCTGAAAGTGTGTAAGCTTTAGGTACAAATCTTGCTTGTAATCACCGGGTAAAAATCTCGTCTTCATAAGTCGTTTTAGCTTCTCCCAAGACCTGATTCTAGTCTTGCCTTCTCTTAAACGTTGCGACTTAAGAATATCCCACCAAAGGCTAGCATAACCCTTCAGCCTTAATGTTGCTATTTTATACTTCTTCTCATCGCATGTATTATACTCAAATGCCCTTTCCACTGATCTTAACCAATCTCGAAAGTCATCCGGATTTAGATTACCTTCAAAATAAAGAAAATCAACTTTGAATTCTTCTTGATGATGTTGCTGTTGTGGACGATTATCCCTTCTCCTTCTCCCACGTTCAGACCTGACACTAGGATCAAAATCAGAATCAAGAGAAACAAGTTCTCTTTCATTAGAAGATGAAGGGTTACCATCGACTCTTTATCTCCTTGTCGGCGCTTGCATGTTCATACTATTAAAAGCCTGAACCATCTGCTGCATTTGCTGCCTCATTTCCTCAATTTCTCGACTAATACGCTCAGCATGTGCTTGGTCGAGAGTCAATCTTCTTGGAAAATCCATAATAGCAAAACAGAGTATATAGTAACTACACTCCAACTTGAATTATAGCTCTGATACCACTTGATGCATTTTTACCGGAAGCATGAGTACAGAGTGAATGTAACGATCGTAACAGAACAGATAGAAAAATCTGGATCACCACACTTTGATAAAGTTTCCTCCACAAAGTGCTAAAGAAACCGGTTGAGCTAACACCACACCTGGATAAAGTTTCCACCACCAGATGATAAAGACGCTCGAAATCCACCACCAATGGCTCTTCCAAAACCAGAGGATAAAGGAAATGATCTAAACAGATCCAAAGTCACAAAAGACTATGATTTCTCAAATTCGTTTTCAGATTTTTCCATTGATAATAAACCTCATTATATAAAGGATAATACATTCAAAGGGAAATAAAAGCTAGTCTACATGCATAGAAACTAGATACATTGAAAATTATTCTCACACGCCCCCTCACGTGTGGCGTGGCTAGCCTAACACATGTTTCTTTTTTTCTCGGGTGGCATGGAGCACGTGTGGCTTTTAACCTAACACGTGTGGGCCTAGCTCTGTTACCATGTTAAATTTGTGGTCATCCAGCTCAAAACCAATTGGCAATGAGTGGAGAGGACCTATGTATTATATTCTTGGTTGCTAGTTACCCCTTCTCCCATGTGGGACTTGAATGCATGAATGTAGAAATGCTAGACTAAATTTAATGTAGATTAATAAAAACGAAAATGACTCTTCAAGTCTTCAAGAACAGTCTTTAAATACCATATTTAGCCATCTGATTGGTCCAACTTCAATAAAGTAACGCTCAGCCCATTGGTAGGCGTGTTTACGTATTCCAGTACTGTTTGCTCTAGCTCTGATTGTGCCAGCCGTGGCTGATCCAACAATGTTGCTCCCGCATCACACTTATATGCCCCAACTCAGTAATCTAACCTTTGCTTTGAGTCAACTATGAAGGGTAATCAACGTAACGAAGCAATGTCTTGGAATACAACCCGTAAACGAGACCTGAGCCACCCATGTGGGTGACTGAGCCCGTGCCCGTAAAGCTTCGTGGGTGCCCTTTAACGTAATCTCTCCATAAGTAGTCGGAACCCACACTACTTTGTCTTTTTCATTAGGGTTTACATCAATGGTTAAAGCTTCGCCAGCTATGTCTCTTAACATGTCGTCTATGTGAGCGGGAAAAACTCAAGCCCGACTGATCAAGAAAAACTGCAACCTTCACTTGTTGGTTTAACTAGGGGTCATAAAGGATACTATTATCTAATAGTGCATATAGGATTCCACGTGGGTGCCACACATCCGTCCAGAATTTAGTCTTCTTCCCGTTTCTGAGTTTTGTAGCTAGCAAAGTCTTCACCGTGTCTCTACTCCCTATTATCCGGCGCCAGCACCATGAGCTGTCTTGAGGTGCCTTTCATAGTCCAAAAATTCTGGTTTTCCACTGGGATTTTTGTAATGTTTCAATAAAGACTAATAAATACCCAAAACTTTATCCATCCACACCAAAAATCTTGTCTGATGTGTTTTTCCTTAAAAGAAGTGATTATAGTGTCAAATTCCAAGGTGATGGATGGATGCTCACAGTAGAATTGATCAAAGGAAATTATTTAGCATATATCAAACTCATGACCCTCAAAATGGTAAGGTACTGATCAAAGGTTTTGAACCTATAAGAGATGTCTCAATACCAAGAATCAAGATAGGAACCCAAGACCTCAACCTGCGTCAAAATAGTACCCCTTCTGCAAATCGGTCTATATTGGGGTTTTTAGCTAGTGGGAAACACAGATACACAAGGACATTACTAACTGATCGTTGGAAATACAAAGATAACCAAATACAAGTTCATGAATACCTTCCCAAATGGCAGAAACTATACAAAGTTGTTGAATAATAACAAGTATTCCTTTTGCCCCTGTGGGTATGAAGTTAGTAGCCCAAGACTTGCATAAGCCATTAGAGTTGCTTGCATTCCTGTCATAATACCTTATCATTATACACTTCCTTTCCGTAATGTTCTTTATTGGAATCAATTTTCAGTGAATATCCAAGTAGATAAAGTACCAGATATTAAGAAGATCTTGCAAGCAATACCTCATGAAAACTAATTAGAATTGCCGAAGGAGGTGCTACAAGTTCAAGAACATTTTAGCCCCAAAGCTTCAATTTGATTCATATGATAATTCATTCAGTGTGGTTAAGGAGATTTAACCTTTGGTCCCCGTCTTTACCTCAAATGATAGAACGAGCTCTGGATGTTAAAGTTTTCGATTTTTGATGGCCCATTTGATCAATCCACTTCACTTGGGCATGTTGAAAGCAATTTTCTAAAGCACACGTCCACCGAGCTAGCTGATATTTGGGTAACCCTCGATGTAAAATTGGCACAAGTGGCTCAGTCAAATCTACTTTTGAGAATCTTTTGGATAATTATAACGAAGTCGAAACCATTAAAGACTTAACCAAGATGAAAAAGGAAGTTGGAAAGAAGGTAAGGAGAAACCTAAAACTTCAAGTATATATTTTATTGTCTACCATTGATCGAACTTTGACTTTAGTTACGTGACCTTCATTTAAAAAAATTTATTGTACAAAACACAATGTGTTTACTGACTTGGACAAATCCCAACATAAATCATTATTGTATGTTCTGTTTTATCTCAAATTTGGACCATTTAATCTCAATGTTGTCAAATCATAAATCGTATCGCAAATCGTTTTTCAATTTATTAAATCGTATCATATCTATGAATCGAAAATCGTAAGATTTATATATATATATATATATATATATATATATATATTCAGTTATAATCTTACCATTAATATATTAATAAGTTACTGATTTTACACTCATCTAATATATTGTAAGTAACATATTATAGTTATTCATATACCATAAAAAGATATTAATATGAGTAAAGAGAAAACAAAATCAGTAACTATGACTAATTTAATAATAACTGGTCAAACAAAGAAAACAAAAAAGTCAACAAAAACAGTAGAACTGATGAGTTGTCCTCTATTATCTAATTTTGATATAATAATAAAAAAAATGTAGCTAATAAAAGATAAAGAGGAAAGAAAACAAAGCCCACACGTGAGAGAGAGACTCGGTCTCTAGAGAGAGACAGAGATGTAACCTTCTAGTTCTTTCTAGAGAGAGAGAGAGAGAGAGTTGTATTCCAGAAGACTAGAAACCAGAAGACACAAAAGAGGGTAAGAGAACCAGAAGACTAGAAACCAGATTCAAAGTTCAAGGTTATTAGGGTTTTTAGAAGAGAAGTAGAAGAAAAAGATAAAAAAAACAGACCTTTTGGTTCGATTGAATGGTGTTGCTTGATGTAGATGAAGTTGAAGTAAAGTCTTTCTTTTTATTTTCTTGATCCCTTCTTCTAATTTCTTTCTATTGTACTCAAAATCCCCTTTTACTTCTTTAATTTGGACTATGATTTCTAATCAGAAACTAAAACTCCTTAATTTCTGACCGACATTTGGATCGTGGGATTCCTTGGGAATCCCACGATTCACGACTCAATGAACGATTTTAAAAAAAATCGTGCGATTTTAACTTAATTGCGATTTGGAGAACGATTCAAATCAAAAGCTGAACGACTCGATTTAAGTCGTGCGATTTGAATCCCAAATCGCACGATTTTAACATCTTACCTACCTTAGAAAAAAAATATAATTCACCCTCTCACTAAATCTATTATACAAAGGGAAACTGGATTAAATGGTCAATTCCAATTTGACTTTGGCTAAATGACTTAAGTTTTGTGGAAACTGTCCAAATAACCTATCTTGAGATTTATTTTCCCATAATTACCCTTTTATAAATTTGAGTGATTGAAAATCTAAACTTTCATTCTTTATTTTCATGTTCAGAACTGAGCAACTCCCTCACTTTCAACCTAAGCTTCACATTTCTTCCCCCCTCTTCTAATTTTTCCACCGAAAATGCAAAGATTGGCACTCAATCTCTTTTCATCTTCAATCATTACACTTGCCTAGGGTAATCTACTTGCAATCAATTGGAATAATACCTATCTCATTAAGATTTCAGGGTTTTTCTTCACCGATTGACTCGAAAATCACTAAGGTTTGACACACAATAAAATTAGCTCGAGTGGGTCCAACAATCAAATGGAACACTCCATGATGACATGTAACTTGATAAAACAAAGTTGTGTGACTTGTGTCATTCCTGTGAGTTTAGTAAATCTCTATCGAAGTACTGATTTCTTACACCTGCATGTTTTCATCTTCTTTAGGGTTTGATAGGGTTTCATCCTGGCTAGGATTTTTCAGTTGAGTGAGGTATTGTTCCTCTTTGCTAGGTTCTTACCTTAATTCATCTTCACAATTACTTTGTTTTATCAAATGTGTTGCTTGTCAATTCTATATGTTGAATTTTTTTTCCTTTAAGGGCCAAATCGAACTGTCGGACACTTATGGGGGCCAAAACAGTGAGTTGGTCACAAATTGGGGGCCAAAGCAGAATCGACCCATAGTTTTACCTTATTCTTATGTATTAGTTGATTTTGTTTTACAATGTTCTTCATGTGTTTTTTAATGGTCCTTAATGACTACCATATTCTTATGTATTGGTTGTTAGTATTCTGCAATGCCCAACAAGTGTTTGTCAATAGTCCTCAACGTATTGGTGTTATATATGGCCGCTGCTTTGGGGAATAAAGAAAAATCTCTAGAGCATAAAGAATTTGGTCAAAACGGTTTGACTTAGGAGGGCATATTTGTTTTGAGACCAAAATTTTTCTTTCCTGATTATTACTTCGTAATCTTCATGGTTTTATCTCTTTCTCTCCTCATCCTATTAAAGCATATCAAACAGTATAGAGAAAAAGAAGTCGAAGGAAGTATCTTCATCAAAATTTATAATAGCTACTACTATTTAGAAAAAAAATATTATCATCTTTTGTTGTGGAGATGAAGTTTTTCCAACACCCATAACAATTCCAGATCGATTAGATAACTTCCCAACTCCATTAACTAGGTCTCTGAGAACTAATAAAGAAAGAAGCAAAAACATATGAAGTCCTCGACGTCGATTAAGTCCACTGTTCATCGGAAAATCAATAACGAAACCCTAGATCCCTTCTTCATCTCACTTGTTTTGGGCAAGCTTGAACATCCATTAATACTTCTTCCACTACCACCACCAGAAAAGACCGCGGGAAATGGTGGATCGGAAAGGTCTAGAAAAGAGTCGAAGATGGTAAGGGAATAAGGTTTGGATTGTTTTCTTATTTCTGATGAGCATAAATTGGTAGTGGATGCTTGTAGTGTTGATTTCATTGAAACAAGTTGTTAAAGAAAGTTGTATTGATGTAAAGAAGATGGAAATGAGATATTTGGTGTTTATGCTAGGGTTTTTTTGTTGCTTGTGATGAATCTTGGTGATGTTAATTAGGGTTTTCTATTGTGATTAAGGATGATGAATTTTGTGATGCTAATTAGGGTTTTGTTTTAATCTTTTTGATGACCTTCATTTGGGAAGCTATCGTCTGTGGTGAATCCATGTACATTGGCAGCTTTTGATCACGTGTCTCCCGTGCTGAAGGTATGTCTTTGTGATTTGTAATCAACTGTTATGGTATTGCAGTTTAGTTGAATCTCTTAAATGATCATGCTTCAAAAATCTTCTGGTCTTTATAAATTAGTTTATTGCACTTACGAGCAAAAATGACAGATAGAGGGAGAGAGATGAAGAGGGTAAGAGCGAGAAGGTCACAAGGATGGAGAAAGAAAGAGAGAAAATAGATAATGAAGAGGTGATCAATGGAAATAGCGGCTGGGGTAAAGATGTGGTGGTGGAGGAGAGGTAAAGATGAAGATTAGGAGGCTAAAAACAATCAAGTGATTGTTTGGACTAGAAAATAAATATGGCCCCTAAGTCAATCTCGAGTGACTAAGTCTTTATTTCCCAGAGATTTTTCTTTATGCCCCAAAGAATCCACCTTATATATATAGCTTGTTAATGTATGTCTTGTTTGTTGATGTTTGACATTGTTTTTCTTGTGTTCGTTAATAGTCTACGATTATAAAATCCACCATTTTCCTATTGCTACGATATTAGTTCGATTTTTAGAGGTACGTATTGTTTGTACGTGTTGTCAAGGTTGGTAATACTTTTAATATGCGCAAATATTGAATTTATCTTTGTTTTGTAGGGTAATTCGTAATGGAATCTTTTAACATTTGGTTAGTCCATGGTAGTATATTTGAAAATGTGAATATTAATGAAATGTATCTACATATATTGGTGGTAAACAAGTCGGAATAGTTATATCATACGGGACAACACTTAGAAAACTTCATGAAGTTGTTAATGAAATAGTATGTGAAGATTTGAAGCCTTGTTCGGCAAAATTAAGTTTTATGGTTGCTAGGATAATTCAAATTACCTCACCTATGGAAATTCCGGTTGAGCGTGACTTCAAATTTCTTGGTCTCTTGTGAAAGGCAATTTCTCCAAGTGTAATGCATTGTTCATTACTGTTGAAGGTGGTTCACGCCATCCAATTGCAAAAATGAATATTGTATCCCTAAACAAGTTCCTCAAAGAGAACAAATGTGTTCGATAGATTTGAATGTTCCATATGCTAGTTAGTTGATTACGTCACCAAACAGTACAGTTGAGGAGAAACCAATTATCTAAGAAAGTGTTGATTTAGGTAAGAAAGAAGAGTTAATGCATGATCATTGGTATGTCGATCAAGATGATTATACGGTAGATTTAAGTTGTTCTGGTAGTAAGGAAGAGCAAGTTACACGCATATGTGATGAGTTAGGTTGGAAAACACAGAAAGAAGAGATTATACGTGGCTCTTATCCTGTTTAACAAGAAGATGATTTGTTTGGTTTGAGTTATTCTGAGATTTGGGAATATTCTGATGAAGTTAATTTGGAATTGGGTCACGTGACCCAATTTCCCTTATAAAAACCCATGATAAATTATAAGCATCCAATTCTCCATCATTAAATCTCAACCCTTGAATGTCAACGCCATCTTAAAATCAATTGAAGTAGAGATTAGTGACCAATTAATATTATACTAATGACTATTTACATAACCCTTCAATTTAACGTAATAAGATTTCAATCCTACGACCAAAACACACTCAACGAAACCGTCGTCTCTTCATCTTCCTCCAATGGGGAAATCTTATAATATAATCTTTGATGATGAAGAAGAGGATTTATCAATCATGACCGTCCAATTCATAAAATTCCAATGCCAATCCTTTAAGCTTTAACATCTTGATCTCCATAACTTCTCAAAGATTAATTATTTTTAGGTTATGTTTTGTTATGAAAACATAACCCTTAGATCTCAATGCTTCTTTCCTCTTTAATTCACAATCTTTCATATCCCCCTGATAACTTCTTTGTCTACTTAAATTCTCAAGGGTTAATTGTTCTTAAGTTATAAAAGAAGAAGATTAATGGATTTTATCTCATACTCCACTCTATATATACTTTCCTCCCGCAACCTTTCTCCCTCGCACCTTTTTTTCCCTATCTTTCTCATTACAATTTCTCCTTTGTTAGTAAAAGAATTGCTCTCGACAACAAGTGGTTATTCTCTTTGTCCTATTAATTCTTTTTGTAGCTACTACAAAAGAAAAATTAGTTAGAGATATGTGATGTGACACGAAAATGTCACATTTGGAGAGCCTAACTTAGACTAATTAGTCCTTTTCGAGTGTTTTCAATAATATTTTATGTGTTTTTCATGTTAGGTACTTATTTTGGAGTTAAACTTGTGATTCAGAATAAAAGGAGCGAATTATCACTATCATTTCATGTGCCGAAAATGAGAGAAACAGACTTCAAGAAAATCAAATGACAAGTATAGTCAATGACAAGTCCGACAGTGAAAACGGTATTCAATTCGGAATTCGGACGGGGAAGATAAGAAAGAAAGAAGTCCGAGGGTATTCTAGTCCTTTGTGAGAATTTGAAGATGTAGAGACAAGGATGGAGGCACTCTCTTGGTTTCTAAATCAAAGCCCAAAAGCCCAAGGAAAAATGACAAAGAAGAATTATATGGGCACCCTCTCTTTATGGATCCAAGTCAACATAGTCTAAAGAAGTTTACTAAGTCAAGGGACCTTAGGGTTTGAGTAGTAAACACAAGTTAGAGTTTACTATTCATCATCTTCTAGGTTGGAAACCAAACAACAGGGAAGAGGGAGAGAGAAAAGAGGCTAGGGTATTCTTCTAGGGTTTTTGGTTCTTGAAGTTGGAAACTTGAAGGAAGAGAGAGAAAAGAGAGAAGGAAGAGAGAGAAGGAAGGAGTTGTTGTCGGCCAAAGCTTGGCCGGCCAGCACTCAAGGCCGGCCAAGCCTAGGCCGGTACAGCAGCAGCACGAGAGGGACGGAACGACCATGGAAGGCAGCCTAAAGGAGCTTGCTCGGGCAGCAACATGGCGCAGCTCCATTATTCATCTCGGCCGAACAGTAGCAAGTACAGACTGGCACGCGAGGAAGAGCAGCTCGGGCTGCACATCTCACGAGAACAACAGCTGCAGCCCGAGCAGCACCATTAAAGGCACGGGACAGAAGCTTCTCATATGCTCGGACAGTGCACGGGATGCTCGGATCTTGGTACGGGACGACTCGAACATGCACGGGACAGTGAGACTTGGCCGGATCTTGGTTTTGGCAGGAATTTCATCATCTTTGACCGGATTTTTCTAGGTGTTCCGACCACTTTCTTGGCCGGAAACCTTAGGGCTTTTACTCCCCATGTCCTTGGCTAGTACCCATGTGGTTGGATTAGATTTTGGACAAGAAATTTCTAGAGAGAGAAAGCTAGAGTTAGGTTTAATGGAGGTTGTGTTCTAAATGGAGAAGATGATGGTGGTCGCTATGGGAACCCAGAAAATTTCTAAGGGGATATCGGCTGCAACTAAAAACTCATATTTCCCGACAATCTTAGCCTCGAACCACATCGAAAAAGGGGGATTCTCTGACCATTTCCTTTCCATTTCTTATTCAATCACCATGTTTAGCTAACTTTAGTTTGTCGATTATATGAGATGAAATGTGATGAATTCGTGACTATGTTTAATATGATTTGATGTTTTGATTATAAATTGATGTTCATTTATTTCGATTATCGTTTTGATCGTATTTTCATGTGTCTTGTCAAGCACTTCGCATAGTTAATAGACGAAACGAAGTATTCGATATCGATCGTAGTCTAATTTATAATTTCATGTGTCTTGTCATGCACTTCACATAGTTAGGCGACTAGACGACACTTTCGATGACTCGGGATTAACCGATTTAGACGTTTGTTTGAATAAGTATGATCTCCGGATATACGTAGTACTTAGAGACATCTACTTTAGGAGTCGAATATCGATTGTACCTTGACACATTAAATCGTACTACACATAGTCGTAGGTTTATCGTTATGGATTCCCGGACTTCGACACCTCTCTCACTTATTTGTTGCTCGTATCGAGTCTTACCGTCTCCCGACTCTTGTTCCTTCGACTTTTCTCTCGAATCTCTCTCGCCCGTTTACTTTTATTGTTTAGTTTAGTTTACTTGTTTGCTTTATTCTCTTATCACTCATGCAATCTTTAAACCCACCTTTACCCTTGTCCTTTCCGTTTTTGTCTAAGTTAGCTAGTAATACTAAAATCGACGGACAAGACCTTTCGACATCCAAACTACCTTCCTGTCCTTAGATCGACTCCGACTTTGCCAGGTTACTACTTGATACCTCCGCTTGGGTGTGCAATCTTTTCGGGTGCATCAAGTTTTTTGGCGCCGCTGCCGGGGATAGGTTTAGTGGTTAGGATATCGGTTGTTGTTTTGTTCATTAGTTAAGTGTTATTTTATTCTTAGACGTCTTTATTTTATTTTGTACTCTCTTATTTTATTTTTTTTAGGTACAGTTTTATAGAAAAGAGCCAAAAGTGACATTAAGGCGAAGGAAAAGGAAGGAATCGAGAACCTTAAGAGGAAAGGCGAACGAAACGAGAGGAGCACTCGATAGTATCGCATTCTATCTCATCCTTTTTACTTGTGTTTGATTGTTTAGTTCTTTAAGTGTTAGCTCCCATTTTGTGATTGTGTGTTAGTATCCTTGAACATTGTGAGATCATGGCAAGTTGGTCATTTGATGACAATGACCTTATGCGAACCCTTTCCAACACTAGTCGACCATCTACAAGTCATCAGGACTACTCAACCTTATATAGGAACGGTCCGACTAGTGATAGGAATAGGCGAGTTGAACCTGACCGACCTAGGATGACCATGGTTGAGCATCGACGTATGTATGGAGTCGGTCAGACTCGTGATGAATATGGTCTTAGGGATTATAAGCACGAGGGTAATCAAGCCCGTAAGAGTCTTCGAGACTATCGACAAGAATTTGGGATGACCACACCTTCATGTATGAATTAGTCATTTGATGAGGACAGTAGTTCTATTAGTATTGATCGACCACGTCGAAGTCTTCGTGACTATCGACAAGTATATATGAACGGTTCACTCAATGATGACAATTCTCAACTCGATGATTCCACTCAAAGAGACGAGTCTAGGTATCTACATGAATGTAGTGGAGAAAGGACCATGGAGACAATTAGCCCGGTTTGTGCTATTTGTGCGAGCTTAGACCACTTAACCGAGTATTGTCCCATGATCTGTATTTCGCGAGAGTCTTCGTCTAGTTATACTCATGTGCCTTATTACGAGGAGATGTCTGAAGATACTCTCCAAGCATTGTTAGAGTATCAAACTAGATTCAATCGAGATATAAAAGAGATCACGGATTGGATTCTCAATATTGTTGATAGAATTGAGTCGGAGCCTATCATTGACGAGGAAGGGGTTCGCGCACCCCAAACTCAAGAGGAGACTATGAATGATGGTGAGGGTAATACACCTGACTCTAGTCTTAAGTTAAATGTCGAAGAAGCTCATGATAGACCTTTTGATATGGAATTGACCGATGACCCTTGTTGCTCACTCCCTCGACCATTGTCATCTCACCATGATCAGATTACATTAGATTGTAATGTTCAGGATGATAGCTCTATGAGCAAGTTTGGGGATCACACGTTATTGAATTTTCCAATTTTTAGCACTTGTGATTACTTGGATGAGTTATGTAGAAGTGAAGGTGTTGCAACCAACTTTGAGGCTCCCGATGCCTTTAAGGATGTCGATAACATAGTAGTTGAAGAGATAGCGGATAGCTTGTTGGATTATTTACCTAAGGAAATTATGGACCTTGACTTGGTCCCCGAGCATATTGCCTTACCCTTAGAATCTAGTTCGACCTTCCACATGATCTCAGACTCGGTTGTTGACCCCTTTTGGGACACTTCGGACGTCTTCCCTAGCATGTCTAGGGACTTAGTGGATGTTTTATCCACTAAGCTTGAGTTTGACTTCTTGCCTTCGACTGACCTCCTCTCACTTCACTTGTATGTCGACCCTTTTGACGATGTTTTAGTTGTCGCCCCTAGCATGTATCCATACTTAGTGGACCGTGCATCCACTAAGTTTGGGGATGGCTTCTTTTCGGTTTTCGTCTCACTTGCACTTCTTTCGTTTAATATTCTTGTGAGACTTTTAGCTTTGGTATATAGCTTTCTTTGGGTTGACCCCCAAATCTTCCATCTTTTGCTTTATGATCGTAAGGCCAATTAAGGTGGTCTTTGATGTTTGTGGGTAGCATCTCTGGAAACCCTCCAAGAGACATAACTCGTGCTCTTGTGTGAAATCAAGAGAATCAAAGGCTAATTGCATAGCTCAATGCAATCGTATATACCCGCGTTAGTGGTAGAGTTCTATATGGTCATGCTTTTTATGTGCTTCATTCTCATTATATTTTTGGATATTTTAGGAGCATCTCTTATATGTTATACTTCTAAGGCGTGGTTTGTTTCAAGTTTGGGGATGGCGCGAGCTTAACATCAACTTGGAACCTCTTTATACATGAGCCTTGGTAGTATCATCTTTTATCTCCTTCGGTTATGGTAATATCTCTCCACTCTTATCTTTAAATTGATGTGCCTCTTTATCTTTTGGTGAGTGTATGCTTAGAACATTGAGGACAATGTTAGTTTTAAGTTTGGGGATGCGGGATATGACCATAACCAATGCATGACCATGGGTTTTAAAGACAAAAGGGTTCAAATTAGCCAAAATTTGAAAATTTTTGAACATTTTAAGTAGACTTGCATGTGATTATAGTGATAACTTTAAGAATGTTGATGCATATATGTCGAGTTGATGAGTTTTGTGATTGCTAATGGTCTTTACATGAAAGTCGAGTCTTTGAGTGTTTGTGTTATACTATGGGACTAACATCTTAGTGAAGAAGAAACATCTCTAAGAGACCTAGAGTAGTCATTAGTGGAGACTTAACCCATGTGAGAGCTCAAAGCCTAAATTGTCCTTCGAGTTTACTCTTCCGCGCTAACTCCGAGTAGAATGAAGAGCTACTCAACCTCGTAACTATTAAAAGAGCTCATTTGATCTCGTGCGCTCAACTTCCTTAGCCACTAGGAGTGACATTAGGATAGCGAATAAACCTTGCCCTTGTAGTCCATGAAACCCAATGAGATTGCCAATTAGAGGGAGACGGATACTCCATCACCATCTATCATCTTTATCCCAAGAATGAAGACATGAGAAGAAGGAATGAAGAATGTCAAAAGCAAGTATGAAAAGAAAAGTTGATTGCAAGAATAGAGTTGTATGTGTTGTATTTTGTTTTGGTTGATTGTCTTTGTGTTATGAAAAGAAAAAAAAACAAAAAGAATGAAAAAAAAGAAAGAAAAAAAAAAAAGAAAAGAAAGAAAAAAAAAAAGCAAGAATGAAATAAAAGTAGTTTATGAGTATGTTTGAGCATGTGTTAGCTCTTTTGTGTGAGTGATGTGATTGTATGTATGTGTGTTTGTGTGTATTTTCATGAATAAGTATTCGAGGAAGAAACAATTGTAGAAGTGCTTGAGAGGTTCTATCATAAAGAAGTCGACATTCTCGGGAATCTTCCGACGTCATCCATCTCTAGTATCCGCTAAACTTTAGAAGGCAGTTTTAGAGGGTAGAATGGGTGAGAAGGGTGAGTGAGCTTCCCCACTCCATTTAGTGGCTAATTCCTTTTCGAAGATCATCCGTTCCAAAATGTTGTCCTCACCCCTTTTTATGTGTTGAGTCCATGTTGGTGATCACACTCACACATACGAGGGAACCATTCTTGAGTGATTTCATATTTGGAGTGTATGCCCGTGAGGCCGAAGTCGAGGCGAAATGTACTAACTTAGGAATCAAGGTTTTGTGACTTCGGAACATAGATGTTGCTCATTATGGTATGACACTAGCACTTTAGTGGTAAGATCATTAGTGAAGGGGCCTTTAGCTTTTACAAGAGCTTATTTACTTGATTCATTATGCATTGGCATGCTTAAACCCTTTACTATATGAACCATTTTTATCTATGATTTGGATTTTGGACCCTTGTGTATTTGAAACCACGATGTTTGTGGGTGTCATCTATGGAAACCCTCACGAGACGACACTCGTCCTTTAGGGGCAACCTAGGGGTTTAAAGGCTTGTTGCACACACTAAATGCAACCGGGATGCCTCCGAAAGTGAGTTAGGCTTTTATTTTGTTTTATTTGCTCGAGGACTAGCAATGTTTAAGTTTGGGGATCTTGATGTGACACGAAAATGTCACATTTGGAGAGCCTAACTTAGACTAATTAGTCCTTTTCGAGTGTTTTCAATAATATTTTATGTGTTTTCCATTTTAGGTACTTATTTTGGAGTTAAGCGTGTGATTCGGAATAAAAGGAGCGAATTATCACTATCATTTCATGTGCCGAAAATGAGAGAAAAATACTTTAAGAAAATCAAATGACAAGTATAGTCAATGACGAGTCCGATGGTGAAAACGGTATCCAATTCGGAGTTCGGACGGGGAAGATATGATAGAAAGAAGTCCGAGGGTATTCTAGTCCTTTGTGAGAATTTGAAGATGTAGAGACAAGGATGGAGGCACTCTCTTGGTTTCTAAATCAAAGCCCAAAAGCCCAAGGAAAAATGACAAAGAAGAATTATATGGGCACCCTCTCTTTATGGATCCAAGTCAACATAGTCTAAAGAAGTTTACTAAGTCAAGGGACCTTAGGGTTTGAGTAGTAAACACAAGTTAGAGTTTACTATTCATCATCTTCTAGGTTGGAGACCAAGCAACAAGGAAGAGGGAGAGAGAAAAGAGGCTAGGGTGTTCTTCTAGGGTTTTTGGTTCTTGAAGTTAGAAACTTGAAGGAAGAGAGAGAAAACAGAGAAGGAAGGAGTTGTTGCCGGCCAAAGCTTGGCCGGCCAGTACTCAAGGGCGGCCAAGCCTAGGCCGGTACAGCAGCAGCACGAGAGGGACAGAACGACCAGGGAAGGCAGCCTAAGGAGCTTGCTCGAATAGCAACATGGCGCAACTCCATTACTCATCTTGGCGGAACAGTAGCAAGTACGGACTGGCACGCGAGAAGGAGCAGCTCGGGCTGCACATCTCACGGGAACATCAGCTGCAGCCCGAGCAGCACAATTAAAGGCACGGGACAGAAACTTCTCATATGCTCGGACAGTGCACGGGGTGCTCGGATCTTGGTACGGGACGGCTCGAACATGCACGGGACAGTGAGACTTGGCCGGATCTTGGTTTTGGCCGGAATTTCATCATCTTTGACCGGATTTTTCTAGGTGTTCCTGTAGGGATTTACACCCTTCTACTAGTGTTTATAGCGGAAATATGACATCTAATGTCTACACTAGTATTCCCAGGATCACATGCAAAACTAGTAATTAATCTAATGGAGATAGTGGATTACCTTAATCGCTTTTCCCTTGAACTAGTTGAATTGATTGAAGAAGACCAAGAGCTTCAAGTGTAGCTCCTCTACTTGGGACACGAGCAATCAATTTGATCTCCCACCTTGTTGTATAGCTAGCACACCAATGGTGGTTGGAAAAGAAGAACACCTTCTTCTTTGACTAGATTGATAGTTAATGGGAATTAGCTCACTTTCTCCTCTCTACTTGATGTGGTAGAGTAAGAAAGCTTAGAGAGAAATTCCACACCTTATTCTCTGCCCTAAGAGTGTTTATATAGAACCCTAATAAGAATCCACCTCCTTTTAGGTTTCCTAAAACACCCTTTAGAATAAGATTTACGGAAATAGTCGAAAATAGCAACTATTGGTATTTTCTCAATTCCCTAAGGAGGAGGTGTCCAAACACCACGAAAATTGGCAGATATAATGTTTATTATATCAGCAACTAACCCTCCAAAATTCAGCCCAATCCGAGTCCTAGAAGTACCCGAACCGGTCTAGGCCCAAAAACCCTGTTTTTGGCCTTTTTGTACTATCTTTGCCTAATTCCTTTTTAGGCCTATGAGATATGTTTATGAGACACTCCCATGATTATATCTCACTCCCACTAGTCATATCCTAGATCAATTTGTCACTCTTATGTGTAACCCGTTGTAGGATCCGATCGAAGTTAGCCGCGAATTACTTCGTAATTCGACGATCGTAGTTGGTCTCTAGCTACAACTCTACGATCCCTAAATCAATCGGACTTGATGATCTTCCACATCAATTGTCCTATCCGACAAATTGTTCGCATTGTCACCTTGGTCGAAGGACATCTCCTTCAACTCCTTCAGTTCCGACCACTTTCTTGGCCGGAAACCTTAGGGCTTTTACTCCCCATGTCCTTGGCTTGCTACCCATGTGGTTTGATTTGATTTTGGATAAGAAATTTCTAGAGAAAGCTAGGGTTAGCTTTAATGGAGGTTGTGTTCTAAATGGAGAAGATGATGGTGGTCGCTATGGGGAACCCAGAAAATTGCTAAGGGGAGATTGGCTGCAACTAAAAACTCATATTTTCTGACAATCTTAGCCTCGAACCACATCGAAAAAGGGGATTCTCTCACCATTTCTTTTCCATTTCTTATTCAATCACCATGTTTAGCTAACTTTAGTTTGTCGATTATATGAGATGAAATGTGATGAATTCGTGACTATGTTTAATATGATTTGATGTTTTGATTATAAATTGATGTTCATTTATTTCGATTATCGTTTTGATTGTATTTTCATGTGTCTTGTCAAGCACTTCGCATGGTTAATAGACGAAACGACGTATTCGATATCGATCGTAGACTAAGTCATAATTTCATGTGTCTTGTCATGCACTTCACATAGTAAGGCGCCTAGACGACACTTTCGATGACTCGGGATTAACCGATTTAGACGTTTGTTTGACTAAGTATGATCTCCGGTTATACGTAGTACTTAGAGACATATACTTTAGGAGACGAATATCGATTGTACCTTGACACATTAAATCGTACTACACATAGTCGTAGGTTTATCATTATGGATTCCCGGACTTCGACACCTCTCTCACTTATTTGTTACTCGAACCGAGTCTTACCGTCTCCCGACTCTTGTTCCTTCGACTCTTCTCTCGAATCTCTCTTGCCGTTTTACTTGTTTGCTTTATTCTCTTATCACTCATGCAATCTTTAAACCCCCCTTTACCCTTGTCCTTTCCGTTTTTGTCTAAGTTAGCTAGTAATACTAAAATCGTCGGACAAGACCTTTCGAGATCCAAACTACCTTCCTATCTTTGGATCGACTCCGGCTTTGCCAGGTTACTACTTGATACCTCCGCTTGGGTGTGCAACCTTTTCGGGTGCATCAATATGTTAAAAGAAATATTTGCTAGGAGTTTGTCTACAAATCTACTTAGTTGAAGATGGGATTTTCTTTGTTCAATTTTGATTGTAGATGCCTCGTAGCCTCTTCAGTAGTAGAGGTACCAAATTCTGATTTAGAGAGACCAATGAAACAAATTTTATAATTCAAAATTAATTTTTCTTAATTAATTTGTATTAGTTTTCCTTAATGTTGTTATTGATGAACCAAAAAATGGTCATCAGCTAACTAAGGTCAATGAGTCAAGAAAATACTGAAAGCATGCGGGTTGATCCGTGTCAAGTCAACAGGGGCGTTGAATCCGAAGGAGGTCTCCTACTAAAGCTCGGAATAGGGGGGGTCGGTACGATTATCCTAGGCGCCTAAAGCCCTTCCTGACTCAAATACTACCAGTCTTGTTCTGGGATTTATGAGAAGAGTATGAAATATGCGTAAGCAAGGCCTATACCTTAATCCCAAATTATAGAGGTAAAAGCGAGCCTCACGCATACTGACTTAATACCGAATCTATTCAAAGATCCCAGTCAGTGACGATCTTAAATATTTAACCAACTTGGGCTTCAAGAGTCTTAAAAGGAGGAAACATCTCCTAGAAGATCTATTAAACTCGGAAATATATCTACCAAGGATCCTAAAATATAAGAATTCTTACATATCAAAGATACAGGATAACCTCAAAATGGAAACCCTAATAGTAGTTGCCATCCAACAAGGTGGATCTTAACCGCCTCAATTACGCCGCCTAACAATAGTCGGCCAAAACAACATATAAAAGTTAACAAAATCACCTTTAACAAGGTACGAACGCCACAGTTCAATCAATACTCAATTGTTTTAGCTGCAAGGGCTATGTGACTGTGTTGAGCGTTGGAGAGGTTTCTCAGCTCCTTCCAAGTTTTCCCCTAGGTTCAAAGGAGCAGGAGCGGAAGCAGGATTGATCATAGCGGGATCCCACATCACAGATTCGTTACTCTGACTGATACGAGATTGACAAATTTTGAGATTAGCAAATTGGCGCTAGAAGGAGTGTTGACTCAAGCAAAAATCATCGTTTGGTAACTCAAATTCTCAACTCTGTTCCTTCCGGAATCACCTTTAACCCTTTTCTTCAAGATTATTTCAAAAAGTCAAAATGTCTTCTCAAACTGACACAATAAATGGGGTAGAACGTCCTGGAGTCGGAGAGTTGGTTGTAGAGGTTGAACGCCTCAAAATCGAAAAACTGCAAAGCGCTGGAAACATACGGAAGTTGCAGGAAAGCCTCTTGAAGGCATAGAAAGAGGCGCCTAATGATACAAAATGGCCATCAATTGACTAAGGTCAATGAGTCAAGAGAAGACCAAAAGCCTGTGGGTCAACACGCGTCATGTCAGCAAGGGAGGATGAATCATCAGGAGGACCCAAACTCAAACCCAGAACTGGGGGGTCGGTACGATTGTTTTACGCCTAAGCCTGCCTTGACTCAAATACAACCAGGTCTCTCTTGGGATTCGAGAGAAGGCTAGAGGGTCCATGTAAGTAAGGCCGGTACCTTAAGCCCTAAATATGGGAAGATAGAAGCACGACAAACGCTTACTGACTGAATGATGAATCTAATCAAAGATCCCAGTTGGTGAAGATCTTAAGTATTTGCCTTACTTAGGCTTGAAGAGTTTCAAAAGGATAAAACATCTCCTAGACCCAGAAAGATATCTATAGATGATCCTTAAAAAGAAGAACTCCTACATCACTTAATTTCCAAAGAGAAGTCTTAATGCAACATGGGGGATTTCAACCGCCTCATTATCACCTTATATTGACAGTCGGTCCAAAGCAGCCAACAAAAGAACATCAAATCACCTCGAATCGTAGAAGGAAGTAACGGAGCAGAATAAATCAATCAGACGTGATCCAGCATCAACTCATCTTTTTTCGAACTAATAACCAGATTGACAAATTTTGACATCAGCTGATCCTAGATATGATTTACTCAACCTAAGCCCTAATCTAGCTAGAGACTTGAACCACGACATTCGCTAAAATTAACTCGATCTCTCCGAGATCAAATAAACTAAACGGTACTATTTGACGTGGAAGACCAGAAACAACCAACTTTTCATATACAAATTGTTATATGGCAGAGGATTTGTTATTGTCAGAAGATACACACTCGTCAAATATTATCATCCAAACAACCACCCACACGTGGCTATCATCAAGACCAGCGTCTTATCACCGCATCATCTCAACCTTGTGTTGCCACAACTCATCCAAACCTATATAAGTATATCAGGTTTTGCCTAAAATGGGATGGAAGGTCACATTTTAACTTCAGACATTGAATTCTTTGCTTAAAAGGCAAAAAACACCTCACTCACTTGAGCGTCTAAGTGTTTTGTTTTATTTGTTACAGACTCCGTTTCACTAGAGTTTAATCAACCATTTGGGGAAAACATGTCTCTTGACATTAGATCTCAATCATTAAAAACATAAATTTCTCTCTCTTCATATATTTCACTCTTTCCCCTTTCAACTCATATTTATAGGTTTTCATCTTCAAGACTTTGGTGAACATATTTGTTAGGTATTTTTTATCTTTTAGAGGTTTATGATCCAGTAAAGTTCGTGATAATTTTGGGCCTTTACTTCAAGAGTATGAGAACGATTATGAATGCTCACAAATGAGTATGTGCTCTCATAAATAATAATTCAGAATATACGACAGTTATATGCGCTTATAAATATTTGTGCATGGATACAAAAAGAAAAACATAAAAACGAGAGACGAAAAAGAAAATCAGAAGCCAAAATTATATGCACTTATAAATATTTATGCACCAAAACAAAAAGAAAAACATAAACATGGGAGAATAAAAATCAAATCAAATAAAAAAATGAAAGTAAAAGAGTAAGAAAACCAAAATTTAGAGATTGAATGAGATAAGACCATATCTAATGGGACACTCTAACAAAAACTCTAAAAGTCCTAACTGTCACGTGTCAACTAAGATTCTCCTTCTTAAGTGGCAAAAGGAGACGCTCTAAATTTTCTGTCTCCAATGGAGATCTCTAAAATAACTCTATTTGATACACTTGTCATTCTTACATTTAATTGAGAAAAAGTAGTCTAAAAAGAAAGTTTTCTAGTGATTTAAATTTTTAGAGTGTTATGAGGTGGCACTTTGAAAATTCAAGAAGAAACTCTAATTTCAGAGTCCCTCAACTGAGACTCTATATAATAAATGCATCCACATTGCTGATGTCAAAAAATGGATATCTCTGTTATCAGTGAGGAAATAGAGACCTTAATCCTGGATCGTCTGTTTGATTGACATTCCGCGAGAATGAACGATACTGATTCTCCTAATTCCCGCTACTCGTTCCTAGAAACCTGGGGGAGAAACCTGCGAAGAGTTCGGAAACCTCTCGGATGCTCAAGACAGTCGGATTGCCCTTTGCAGTTAAAGAATTGAGTATTGATTGATCCTTGGAGAATGTAATGAGCGATTTTGATCCACCGTTCGAGATTAAGACCACTCTTCGGTAGTTGGGAGATTTAGGATTTCCTTTTTAGTTTATCTCGTATCTTGGATATGTAGAAGTTTCTTTGTTCAAGGATACTTCGTAGATCTTCTGCCGAGTTGATAGATCTTCATGGAGATGTTTCCTCCTTTGAGACTCTTAAAGCCCAAGTTAGTTGAACACTTAGGATCGTAGAGATCTTTAGGAAGATTCGGGATTAAGGCGGTAATCATGCGGCGCGCTTCTGCTTTCCCATATTCGGGGCGTAAGGCATCGACCTTGCTTACGTGGATCCTCCTATGCTTCTTGTAAATCCTAGGGCAGACCTGGTTGTGTTTTAGACAGAACAAAATTGGAGTCCCTTTAGATGATTTGGCCGACATCCCGATTTTGGATTTAGGTGGCAGACCTCTTCAGGCCCATCGGTCTTGTTGACTTGAGACGGGTTGAGTTGTTAGACTTCTGGTCTATTCTTGCCTTTTTGACGTCCTGATCCTATACTTCGCAGTCTATATATTTCATTACCTCCCCCCCTTAAACTGAAGTTATTATCGAGACAGTACTCTCAGTTTGCTTTGAAGGAGACAAAACTCGGAACAAGGAAGAACCTTTTTCAATGTAACTGTTGGTTGGTCATGAGTTGTTAGACACTAACTCTCTGATGAAGTGAAAGTCCAAAGCTAAGTGCTTGATCTTGGAGTGAAACACAGGGTTCGAAGCCAGAGAAAGAGCAGAAATGTTGTCAGATCATATTTGGGGAGGGTTTGGAAGATAACATTCAAGTTCTTTTAAGAGAGAGCGTATCCAAATAACCTCAGCTGCTGACTGAGCCAATGCACGATATTCTGCTTCAATGGAGGATCTAGAAACAGTAGGTTGCTTCTTAGCAGACCAACTAATTGGATTTCCAGCTAGATAAATGATGTAACCACCTGTACTTCAACTATCAAAGGTACTTCCAGCCCAATCAGCATCAGCAAAAGCATCCAAATTAAAATGAGGAGATTTAGTGATATGAATCCCAACTTGAATCATGCCTTTTATATACCTCAGAATCCTCTTGGCTGCTTGAAAGTGAATGGTAGTTGGTTTGTGCATAAATTGACACACTTGGCTAACAACAAAGCTTATATCAGTGCGAGTCCAAATAAGGTATTGAAGAGCACCCACAAGACTTCTGTATTCTGTGGGATCATCAAGTAAAACACCCTCATTGGGAACTAATTTGGTATTAGCAGCAAGAGGAGAGGAACAAGGTTTGGCACCATCCATCTTTGTCTTCTTAAGTAAATCAAGAATATACTTTGATTGAGTGAGGGTGATACTGTTGGTGTCTCGAGTAACTTGCAGTCCTAGAAAGTAATGTAAAGATCCTAAATCTTTCATAGAGAATTCGGAATGTAATTTTTGAATAAGTTGATGACATTTGGTGGTTGAATTTCTAGTAATGAGAATGTCATCAACATATACTAACACATAAATCAAATACCCATTATGTTTGTAGATGAAGAGAGAAGAATCTGAGCTTGATGTAGTGAAACCAATGTCCAACAGACTATCAACCAACTCTTCATACCAGGCTTTTGGAGCTTGTTTAAGGCCATATAGAGACCTATGAAGTTGATGTAAGATAAAAGATATGAGAGGGAGAAGAGTTGTATTAATAATGAGTTGAATACTTAGCTATTACATATGAAGCCTTTATATAGGCTTAAGGAACCAACATTAATAATAGCCCATCCAATGTGGGACTATCTAAGATAACTCACATGACTATCGATTCTCTAACATTCCCCCTCAAACCAATGTACTTATCAATCTTGATAAATACAATGGTTTGATATAATAAAACTTTAATCATTATAATAACATTTAATAACAAAATAAAAATAACTTAAAGGCAAAACAACTTTTGTTCTTCTCTTGTATCAATGGTGATTTGGCTTCCTCCATAATACTCCCCCTCAAACTAATGAGACTTGCAAGCTTAGAAGACCATGAGTTTGTGTAGATACCCTTGATGATGCTTCAAATTCTTACTACTAATGTTGGTGTTGCTTTGATGTGTGTGCTTGAGATAAATAAGATGTAGAATAGTGGTCCACTTGGGCTTTAAGCAAGAAAGAAGAAGCAAGAAAGCTAGGCCCACTTGAGATTGAGAAAGAAAGATGAAAAAGAGAAAAGCTTGATAGCTTAGCCTACTTGGGCTTGAAAGAGAAAAGAGAGAAGCATAATAGCTTGGCCCATTTGGGGTTGAAAGAGAAATTGAGAAGCTTAATAGCTTGGCCCATTTGGGCTTGAAGGAGAAATAGAAAAACTTAATAGCTTGGCCCACTTGGGCATGAGAAAAAAAGAGAAGAAAAAACATTGATTGCTTGGCCCACTTGGACTTTAAGAATAAAGATTTGTGAGAGATTTAGAGTGAGAAAGGTAAAATATGAAAAAGGATTTTGGAGGCACACTTGAAGACATCATCACACAACAACACACCAAGTTATAGGCACCACAATTCTTATGACCCTTTTTTTTTAAAGCACCAAGAAGTTCTAGCATCATTCTTAAGAGCATATAAGAGAAGAGGCCCAACAATTTGAAACTTAGTTAACCGAAATTTTATAGGCACCCACTTAAATAAGGTGAAACCCTAGGGCCATTTGCACTTTTCTTCTTCCTCTGATTCAAAGACAACTGCTTTCTTCTTCCCTCTCACTTTATCTCTCTAAAAGCTCACTAAAATCATGGCTTCATGTTCAATCTAATGCGAAAATTACGATATGGTTTTCTTGCAAGCATATTAAAAAAAATCAAACAACAAGAACTAATATTATGTTGGAGAAGTTTTCATTCAACTTGTTTTTTTTTTTGAGTACTAATGAACACAAGTTCTTCATTCCTCTACAAAATCTTATGATCTATTGATTTTCGAGCTCGAATCTATGGATTTTCGAGCTTCGAGTCTATCAAGTTCGTCTGTAAAAAAAACGAGCTACTAAGAAACCTTAAGATTGAAAGAGTAGCTCAGGAAGTGAAGGAAGAGATGATTTAGGTCGAGGAAAAGAAATACAAAGAGATAATAAGAGAAGATGAGAGAGATGAAAAGTTTAAGAAAGAGATGAAACTAAGGAGAGATGAAATCTGAAACCATTTCTATTTGATGATGATGGTAAACAAATACTACTATTGAAGAAACCTTTCTAACTCACGAGCAAGAAATATGGTAGAGTGAAAAAACTGAATACAATCTTTAGTTAGAACTTAATTTTAATGGAATGAAGTTGGAGAAGAACTTTGAAAGGGGATTTTAGAGGGAAAAGGGTTTTAGAAATTTAAAGTAGAGAATGAAATAGATAGAAGCCAACATAAGTTTAAACGTGGTTCTATTTTGATTTTGAGTTTTAAGAAGAAGAAGAACAGCAACATTTGGAAAAAGAAGAAGTTCATGACTAGAGTTTGGTTTTTGAGATTGTGAGTTTGAAAAGAAGACCACCATGAAAGTTGAACGAAATATAGTCGTTTGCTTTACTCTTTTAAATCATCATCTCCTACTATTAATAAGTAGGGATAGATAGATCTAAGAGTTAGAGATTGATCTTCAAACCTTCAAACTTTTAATGGTGAAAACCATATATTGTTGAAGACTTACATGAAGAATCAAAATCTTTGAACCTAAACTTGACTACTAAAAAAAATCTAACTTATTTAGATTGAAAAAGAAAACTAGATAATATTCCGGCAACACTCCGGCGGACGGTAGCCATTGACGGACTACCGCCGCCAGTTAATCGGAAACCCAAGGAACGAACTCTTTAGAGTATATAAGCTCTTGATACCATGTAAGATAAAAGATATGAGAGGGAGAAGAGTTGTATTGATAATGAGTTGAATACTTAGCTATTACATATGAAGCCTTTATATAGGCTTAAGGAACCAACATTAATAATAACCCATCCAATGTGGGACTATCTAAGACAACTCACATGACTATCTATTCTCTAACAGTTGACACACATGATTGGGTTTAGATGGATCTTGAAATCCAAGAGGTTGAGCCATAAACACAGATTCTTTAAGATGGTCATGAAGAAAGACATTGCTTACATCAAGCTGCCTAATGTCCCAATTATGCTGAACAGCTAGAGGGAGAAGGACTCGAATGGTTGTTGGTTTAGCTACTGGGCTAAAAGTTTTTGTGAAATCCACTCCTTATCTTTGATGAAACCCTTTAGCAACCAACCTAGCTTTGTATCTTTCAATAGAACCATCTGACTTTTGTTTAATTTTAAAGACCCATTTGCATCCAACCAGGTTTTGCTAAGGAGAAGATGGGACTAATGACCAAGTTCCTGACTTAAGAAGTGCTTCATATTCTTCACACATAGCTGATCTCCATTTGGGATCCTTATTAGCTTGTGTAAAACAAGTTGGGATAGGAGGTAAAGCAGTAGCCAAAAGTATAGGTGAGATGGGATGATTGGTGGCTAAATGAAAGGCTTTTGGTTTAAAAATGCCTGATTTAGCTCTAGTTTGCATTGGGTGAATGGATTGAGACAAATTTGTGGAATCACTGGAAGAAGGTGGAACAGGCTGTGTTGGTAAAGAATAAGTGTCAGAAGAAGAATCTGAGGTAATAGATAGCTCCGATGTGGATGGTGTTGGTTCATGTGGTGTTGGTTCATTTGCTATTGGTTCATGTGGAAGTGGTTCATATGATGTTGGTTCTGCTATTTGGTGGAGGAGGAGGAGATGGTGGTTCAGGAATTATAGCAGGATGTGGATTAGACAGAAGCCTAGTTTGGTGCTTCTCTTCTTGACATGTGAGCTGAGAATATGGAAAAGGTGATTCATTAATAGTAACATGTCTAGAAACAAACACTCTTCCAGTTTTAGGATCAAGGCACCTATACCCCTTTTGAACATCACAATAGCCAAGAAAGACACACTCCTTGCTTCTTGGTGAGAGCTTATTCAAAGCATAAGGCCTGAGCCATGGGAAACAAGCACACCCAAAGACTTTGAAGAATTGATAATCAGGTACAGTATCAAACAGTTTTTGAAAAGGAAAAATAAACTGTATGGATTTATTTGGAAGCCTATTGATCAGATAGTTAGAAGTGTTGAGAGCTTCTAACCAGAACTGTTCAGGCAGAGATGATTGACTGAGTAAGGTTCGAGTAATGTCTAATAAGTGATTGTGCTTGGACTCAGCCATCCCATTTTGCTCAGGAGTATGTGGACAAGTCATTTGATGAGTAATATCATTCTCTTTAAGTAAACTCTGAAATGCATTATGTAAGCTCTGATACCATGTTAAGTTTGCGGCCATCCAACTCAAAACCAATTGGCAATGAGTGGAGAGGACCTATACTTTATATTATTGGTTGCTAGTTACCCATTCTCCCATATGGGACTATTGTCACACGCCCCCTCACGTGTGGCGTTTTTTGAGCCTAACACGTGTGTTTTTTTTTTCTTTACGGGTGACGTGGAGCACGTGTCGCTTTTAAGCCTATCACGTGTGGGTCTAGCTCTGATACCATAATTGATTTCTTTCTCATTGATCACAACTAACTATTGCAGGAGTCAGGAGTTTATATAGTGTTTAGAGAGAGGAAGTAAATCAAAACAGATAAGAAGAATCGGTTATAAAAACATATAAAGTTTGTTTTTATTAGTTGTAACTAACAATAACAAACTAAAGTTATGATATGGTGCTTCTTGTCCTGATCCTATACTTCGCAGTCCATATATTTCATTAGATTTGTGTATCATCACACATCATAACACGGTGTTTAAAAGAGTGTCCCATTGGAGAATATATTTTAATGAAAATTTTAAAAAGGCCGCGGCTTTGGGGAATAAAGAAAATTCTCCGGGGAATAAATTCTCGAGGGAATCCAGATTTTTTTGAAAATTCTCCGGGGAATAAATTTTTATGGGGAATACAGAATACATTTTTTTGAAAGTTCTCCGTCTCATCTGTTCTCTCTGCCACTTCATCTTCCCGGAGAATTTTCTCTATTCCCCAAAACCGCGACCTTTAAAAATCTCAAGTGGCGCTCTAAGCTTTAGAGTTTGAGTGTCCCACTAGAAATGTTTTAAATAGATTATAAAGCATGAGTTGTGAGCAAACAAAAATCAAATAAATTTAAATAAAATAATTGTTTATATGCACTTTAAAAACCCTCGAAAATATTTTTGCAGACCACATCCAAATTCTACATCTTTTAAGTCCATTTGAGGAGTTTTAAATAAACTTACCAGATATCCGATATTAAGTATCACATATCTAATAAACTTAGAGGAATGGGCTTTGGATATGAGTTTGCATTGATCGGATATTTATTAGATATCAATACCTTTATGAATTCGGAATGGGAATAAGCTACAGCTTAACCCGTAATTGATATAAATATGAAGCATTTGAGATTTTCTACAAATACTAACGAACTTCAGATGAATTTTCTTCCAAAAAGTATTTCTTTTCTTTACTTTGACACAACACAAGATTAAAAAAGAAAGAATAGAAAATAAGAAGAGAAAATGAAGGCCCAGTAAGCTACAGTTTCAACTTTCAATGATCTATTAACAACAACAACCTCATTACTGCATCCTGCAAACTTTTCGTAATTTCTTCATCGGCAAAAGCAAAGTTGAACATGAACTTCAGTTGCCGAGCGGAGCGCTTGTGAAAACTGTCACTATTCCAACCTACACTTGCCATGTCATCATCAGTCTAGCAAGTTCTCCGATTCTCCTGTAACAAAAAATGATGTTTTGTTCCACTACAACTATTAACCTCGCTACGTTCTAATTAAGAAAGTCAGCTATGCAGTTTTTGTTAACCTTGTATGGAGTACCAACTTCAGTTGATTTGTTCGGCTTTCCTATTTCCATTAATAGATCTGTATCTGGTGTTCTTGTCAAGAAAACCAGGAGAAAACATGGGCTTCGACTCGGATGAAGAATCCCCTCCGGCAGGCGTAACTTCAGAACCCCCTAAATTCTCCAATCTGGTAGTTGAGGATCTTTCGCAACTAGCCGAATTATCTTCTTCTAGGGTTTTAGTAGTTGAGGTCGAGTTCGATTGTGTTACGGGGATTGCAGAAGATATATCGGCCATTTCATGTACGTTGTTGCCATTCTGGCCCACTGAACTCTTCGTTGATGTGAACTCGATCTTGAAATTGTTCTTTTCTCGGCTTCCAATCATAGAACTGCATTCTGCATCAGAATTGGGTTCCAACTCAAGTTCGATTGACGTGGGACCATTACTAGAAGAAACCGTTTGCACTTCCACTTCAATAGAACCATCACTGCCGTAATCATGTGGCTCACCATTACACATTTCCACTTCGTTTTGAATTGCTTTTGCCGGGCCCACAATAATGTTTAATGGATCATCATCTATTCCTATATCCATTGAATCCTTTTCAAGAATAGATGGCTCTGCATGTTGACTAACATCATAATCCTCACTTGCACGAGTCTCGGCTAAATGGATGAACTTGGCAACGGCAGAGGGTCCAACAGGTTTATTTAAACTTTTATGTACTTCTTCCACCATTTGCTCATCCTCTGGAATTGAAGGTTTTGAAAGCTTCGCACACTGTGGCCTCACAGAAGTTCTGCCCAACAACAAAAATAAAATCTTATTGAAGTTAACCACGCATCCTGTACATTTATATACATAGCCCAACGAAGCTGACAGTTTCCAGCTGCATCCCATATGAAAGATATCCAAGACAGAGATATACGGAAAATTAGCTGAGGTCCAACTAACAAGTTTGTGGGGCACAATGCCCAACTACAGTGTTGCCAGAGAATCATCAACACCCATGTTCATGATCTGTAAATAAGTTTTTCTTTCTATTGTTAGAACACAAGAAAATTGTAAATACCTGCTATATAAGAGCATATAAGCTCCTTGGTCCAGTACTTCCTCCAAATCAATGCTCATAACCTGCAGTGGAGAGCCCCCAAATAATTTAAGAAACTTTCATCGTTTACATTTCCGAATTGAAGTGAGTAACAAATTGAACCGATAAAGGAACTCAAGTACTACCTGACAGTCATCTACCCTGTACCAGTTCCCATCGAAATCCTTAGTATAGCAAATGTAATGCCCAAAATATGACGCATTTAGCATGTCCACGTGCACTACAACAGCATAAAGCTGATATAAATCAGTTCCATCACTTGCTTCACTCATGTAGGGGCCCAGATCTAAGGTCTGAGGAAAAGTTACTCTCTTGTTTAATTTCCCAAATCTCCCACTCTGACAGTTGTTAGGAACAAATTTTCAGAAACCACGCCTTAAAAAGAGAAATAATTTATTAACAAGGATAAAGAATCAGACTGAACATCTAGGCCAAAATACTCCAAACGATCTATTGAATTGTTAGAGAACTATATTATTTCAGTGCAGATGTTCATATTGCCATCTAACAAGGATGGTCATTAGACAATTCAAGATAATTAATGACATCTTTTTAATTCTGCTGGGAAAGAGTTTGCATGACGTCGTAAGCATTAATAATACCATCGCTCTATTAAGCTGACAAAGGTGCAGAGTGTATGTTTCGTCAAGACCTGAAATCTTTTAAGAGCAATGGTGAGGACATTTGGAGCCTGATAAATTGTAAGACGCTTCCACGCCTTAACATAATCATTACACCTGCAGAGATTAGTTAAGATTCAGTGGAAATTTCTAAGATATAAATGAGAGACCTGCACAGAAGAGTAACCTCTTTTCTGAAACGGTAGAGGTCAAGTTATTTTCGAGCTACTCGCCCTTGGCCAAGTAACAAGTTGGGTAACTTAAGCTGAAAATAACCACTACCTTAGCGAGTAACACAACCTAAAAGCAGACATAGGTCGATCAAACAAAAATGCCGACGATAATGAGCACATCAAACAACTCTTTAAGAAAAGATTCTGGTTGAAAGGTGCTAGCTTAGTTTGTTACAGAATGGACAGGAAGCACTCTTACCCTTCACATTTATACATATTATCCCCGTCAAGCCACTCCTTCACTGTGAACTGGTCCAGGCAATCTTCCAATGATTCTGCATCCCCTTGGATTTCAACAGTTAAATCCATCATGTTTTCATATCTGCTTGAGGTCTTATTGCATTTTGTGCATGTAACCTGAATAAATGTATAGGTGAGTGGAAGAAAAAAATTGATAGAAACACCATAGTGGAGAATATATGACTGCAGTGTTCAATCGATAGCTAAAAATCCACATGACCCTACTACATTTTCCTATGATATTGGGTGAATATGTAATACATCACTGCAGTGTTCAAACGATAGCTAGAAATATAAAATGCTGAAAAAAAACTATAATTAGTTCTACAATATTAAGTTTTGTAAAACCATGAGGCATGACAGGAACAAACAGCATGGAACGGGAAAGATATGTCCACTTCCAAATATAAGAAAGTGAAACAACTTGCAACAACTAAAACACTAATATTGTTGTTTTTTTTACTTCTATTAATTAAACCATTGAAATCAGGAGACAACTTAATTAGGATTGAAAATGGGTGAGTTTTAATTTAACAGTTCGGACTATCCAGTAGGAGGATATATTCAAAACCCTCTAAAAAATGCATATAATCCAATCATTAATTCAAAACTTTTAACCTGAGATTCAAGTTGGCCACCAAAAATATGTTGAATGATAGTTGTTTCCAGAGATCTAGGATGGAGAGATTTTTCTCCACCGAATTCATCAAGACATGCTGATTGCATGGTATCAACTGCAAACCTAGCAGTACAATAAAGAATATTAAATATTATTTACCCAGAGGGTTTAAGATCAGTATCTTTCACAAAATCTTGTCGCAACAAGATAATCATAAAATATAAAAATAGAATGCAAGGTAAGAGAAGTGGAACCTCATGAATTCATGAGCATCCTCCTGTTTCCCGTAGCCAAGATTACCACCAATATTTGGTATTCGGGATAGAATGTTGATTGGTGAAAAGGGTTGTGAACTTCGTATTGCTCTTTCAACATGGATTTGGAGTTCACACAAGAAGCACCAACCGTTGTGCTTGCCTGAAGAACAGTAAACACCATTCTGTTATCAAGATAATAAAAAATCATATTATCCAATTTAATAAGAAAACTTCTATTATAACTGTTTTCAGATTTACATTCTCCATGGTGGCCCCTCTCTAGCAAGTAGGCAACAAGCGGACGAGTGCAGGATAGACACTGCAGAACCACATTGGCAAAGCAACTGTGCAACAAAAAAAAAAGACAAGTCAGGGGCGTAAACGGTAGCTTAATCCGATAAGCAATCCAAATATCCGATAAATATCAGACAGATATCAGATTCCCACATCTAAATCCGATAAGCTTATCAAATATCGTTAATATCCGATAAGCTTATTCAAAACTTTTGAAATATAATTTTTTTAAGGATTATGTCGAATTCCATAGTAAGGACAAATGGAACTAATCTAATCCTTCAACTAATATAAATATATAATATCTTTAGTTTATAAATATATATATGCATATATATGTTTTTAATATAAATGTAATATTTGATTATGTATACAAGTATACATAAAGAAATAATACATTTATTTGAAACAAGAATTAGTAACCGCATATCCGATAATTATCTGATCGGATACTATCGTATCCGTACCTGTATCGGAATCCTATAACGATATATCGGGTAACAAAAATACAGAGATGGATTCATTTTTCTTTAGTTTCGGATAATTTTCTACTTATCGAATACGGACTCGGATCAAATTTTTAGATTTTCGAACATCCATTGACAGACTTAAGATAAGTGAATTAGGGGATCGGGTCAGGACCTCGAACTGTATGTAGTTAGCCTTGCACTTACCTGTTTCCACAATTTAGTAGACCACAAGGTGGGAATCCTGGCTTGTCCCAATTGAAAAGTGTCACAAACTCTTCATAGGCGAAAAGAACCTGCAGTTTTATAGAACAAAAAATGAGATCTGATTGTAGCAGGACTGTGAGTAGGAACCTCTGCTACGGTTGCTAGGAAACAATTAACTCACCTTCTTTAATGGTTGAACCACAGTACTAGACGTACTACCCTCGCATCTAAAAGATCTTCCTCTTTGGCCAAAAGTTCGTGTGCAATCTAAATTCCTTCGTTTGAATTCGTTGCATTGTAACTTGTGACCTCCTCTCCAGTGCTTTGATTGGCAAGATTCTGAGCTGATAAAATAAAATGGAAAAAGCATGTTTGACTTAAGATTTCAAACTGCATGCAGTGAACAATGACAACAAACAAAAAAATAAAACAGAGACGACAAGGTATCTGCATACAAACAGGAAAAAAGTAGGACTAACTCTTTTCTGATCTGTATCCATGATTTGGAGTTAAATCACTTGATAACACTTGTCACCTTTCTATACAACAATATCTTGCTACAAGTCGTAGGATATTTTATTGGCCCTAAGGCCATGTTTGGCGTGCGGAAATGGCGTGGGAATGGAATGTGATTTCCGGGAATCACATTCCAGATCATTGTTTGGCTTGCGAGAATGGTGTGGGCCCGGGAATGTGATTTCCTCAAAAAGAGGTAATAGCAAACCCAGGGGGGAGGTGGGTTTGTGATTCCCATTTCCCCGGAATCACATATATTAAGATTTATTGACAAATATATCCTTAACAAAATATTGAATTACCAATTTTATTTTTTTGTAAGATTTGGTACTAATCAGTACTATTTATGTTTTTGAACAAAATTTAATTTTAGATAAATTTCTATGTAGGTTTACGAACAAAATTTTATTTTAGATAAATTTTTATTAAGATATTTATTTATTATCTTTAAATTCTAACCATTTGATGTATCGTGGTATTATTTCATATCTACGAATTTGAAAAAATAATACTGATTTTAATATATAACAATATTCATGTGTATATTTTATGCTAAAAAAAAAATTTGATATGTATTTTATGTATTTTATGTATTTTATGTAGTTTAAGTAAGGGTAAAAGTGAACTTTTACAAATATTTACATTTTTATTCCTATACGAACCAAACACCTAATTAGGAATATGTCAGGAATCAAATTCCCATTCTTGGTTGAACCAAACATCAAACTACAGTAATCTGATTCCCAGGAATCACGTTACGGGAATGTGATTCCCAGGAATCACATTCCATTCCCGCGCGCCAAACATGGCCTAAAGGTCCGCTCCCCCTTCTTCTGATTCAAATTTATAAATCTAAATCAGTGAATAGGGTGTAGTATTTAGCTTCCCAGATCCCAACAAACTCTAACCACAACTGATAAAGTATAAATTAGTAGACACATGTTCCTCACTTGAGTAAAGAAAAAGTACATAACAGGCATAACGCATTTGATGAGTAAAGCGGCATTTTTCCCACTAAGTGCAAGTTTTCTATAATTGAAGAAACCCATATTCAGCTTTCTAAGCCAACCGTAGTTCTTATATCGTGCATTTGACCCCTCAAAGGTGAGTTGTCATGTATTGGGAACAATGTTTCAATTTACCAAGAAATTGTTAGAACAAGTATTGGTCAGTTCGTTAGTTATTGGTAAAATATCTTAGAACGAAAAGATTCAAGGGAGAAATTAGGAGTCTTTACATCTTATAGACTCTACAATTTTCTCGTGACAACTTTAAGATTCAACTCCAGGTCTCTCCGATAGGAAGATATAATCCGATTTCTGACCACTTAACAAAAGTGAGTTTCAAAACATACTCAATAGATTATGATCCTTTTTGGGGTTTTTCTTTTTTCACCGTCAGCGAGACTCATCAGTCTCTTGCAATCAAATTTTATTTACACAAACTAAAACATAAGCATTTGAGCTACTTTACAACGTGCCCAAGTCTTGAACTATAATTGGTTCGATAAGTTCTTTCTTATGTAGAAGAAGATAACCATAATCATTCACTTCAACAAGAAATATAATAGTTAAGATTCATCTTATTGTCAACACTTGGTTGTCCAAGTGGTTCGATTCCTGGAGGAAGTGGAATCTATGGTTATTGAACTTGGGCTATTAAAGGTATAAATAAAGTAATTTAGTTGGGCTATAGGCTCGTTGTTTAGTTGGCTTTACGTCATAGTTTAGTTGGGCTTTAGGCTCGGGCGGTAAGAGTTCACATTTTGCAGTTATCGTGCTTATCACATCGTATTGATGTATCAATGTCAATGTAATGACTATGTAGCCACTTTCCAAAAGAAAAAAAATCATCTTATTGTGCCAACCAAATTGCATCATTCATAAAAATAGGATTTTCAATACAATGCAAAAAGATTAATCTACGTGTAAGATATAGAGTTAAGTTTGTGGTCAGCCAACTCAAAACCAATTGGCACTGAGGGGAGAGGACCTAGACATTATATTCTTAGTTGTTGGACACTATATTCTTAGTTGCTAGATTATCCATCTCTCATGTAGGACTATTATCACACGCCCCCTCGTAAGTGGCCTTCTTTGAACTCAACACGTGGTTTTTCAGCAGACATTATATTCTTAGTTGCTATCTCATGTCATGTCGGACTATTCTCACATCACATGTAGTATTAGTAGAATCAACCAAAAAATATCTCATGTGGGACTATTCTCACATCACATGTAGTATTACTAGAATCAACCAAAAAATAGAGACTCAAAAAAACAAAAAATTCTTCCAAAATCAATCAAAACCCTGATATTGAATACTAACAAATTTAAGAGAGAGAGAGAATGAAAAATAGGTACCAGTATCGGACGACCTTGCATCCAGAACACTTCTTTGACGCTGAATTACCACAAGAAGCACAACTATCATTAATTTCGTCAATGGAGATCATATTCCCACAAATTTTCCGGCCGTCTTTGTCGGTGATGATACTTCCTTCTCCGCTTTTAGTACCTTGGTTGAAATTAGCGTCGACGAAGAAATACTTACAAGCAGTATTTTTGACAAGGTAAAGTAATCCAAGTGAAAAAGCAGTAAAGAAGAATTGAAGGAAAGAATATAGATCCAAACAAAACCCAAAGATGTGCATTTACACTTCCACCTGTAATTCTTTAATATTTTTTATTGCTTTGGGGCTTTTCATGGATGACTTTCCCCTACTTCAACCCATCTCTACAATTTTTCTCTCTCTCTCTACTGGGTTTGTCTTTCTCTATTTCTCCGATGGAAGTGGATGCGGGACAACTGTGATGGAAAACACAGGAAGGAATTTTTTATTGAGAGGATAAATCTAAGGGGGGGTAGTGGATCAAGACATTGGGGGACATTTTCATGTCCCCCAATGTCCGTGTTATTCGTTGGGAACATTTGAAATGTCCCCAAATGTCCGTGTTATTGGTTGGGGACATTTTAAATGTCCCGAAATGTCTCCAAATGTCCGTGTTATTGGTTGGGGACATTTCAAATGTCCCGAAATGTCTCCAAATGTCCGTGTTATTGGTTGAGGACATTTTAAATGTCCCGAAATGTCCGTGTTATTCGTTTGGGACACGAATTTGGGGACATTTCAAGACAAATTAGTTTTGGGGACATTTGGAGACATTTTAGTGTAAATTTGGAGAGCTTTTGGAGAGAAAATGTCTCTCAAAATATGGAAGACATTGAGGAAACTTGGGGACATTTCAGTGAGGAAGATAATAAAAATAATTATTATTATCAAATTAGATTAAAAATAATAAATAACATATAAAATATTATCATATTACTGAATTATACTATTATTATATTATTATAATATTATCTTATTATTATATTACTATATTATATTATTATTATATTCACTTATTATATTACTATATTATTATATTATATTATATTATGTTATAATATTATTATTCTATTATAGTAAAAATGATATTATTATCATTACTATATTTTGCTATTATTATATTATTATAATATTATCTTATTATTATATTACTATATCGTTGTATTATTATTGTAATATATTATATTATTATTATATTATATTATTATATTATGTTATTTTATTATATAATTATTATATTAATGTCCACAGATATCTACGGATGTCTATCAATGTCCATAGATATCTACGGATGTCTACGAAAGTCAAAAAATATATTTCAGATTAGTGGTACACATATATTATTTCATATGATCATACAATAATGATAATATTAAAATAATAAATGTCCACCAACTGTCCATCAATGTCCTCAGATGTCCACGGATGTCTACAAAAGTCTAAAAATATATTTTTGAAATATGAGTACAAATATATTATTTCATATGACAATATTAAAATAATAAATGTCTACCAATTGTCCTTCAATGTCCTCGGATATCCACAGATGTCCACAAATATCGAAAAATATATTTTTGAAATATGAGTACAAATATATTATCATATATTTCATATGGTTAGACAATATTAAAATAATAAATATCTGATGAGATAATAATAATAAAAATAATAATAACAATAATAATAATAATAATAATAATAATAATAATAATAATAATAATGTCCACTACACATTTTGTCCATGGATTCAGTATGTTGAAATGTCCCTTGAACAATTTGTCCGTGAACCAAATTCTTGAAATGTCTCCAAGACATTTTGTCTATGAATCAAATGTCTTGAAATGTCCATAAAGACATTTTGTCTACGAATCAAATGTCTTTAAATGTCCATAAAGACAT